>JASCZW010006150.1:0-55000 GCA_034211315.2 Aedes japonicus | reverse complement strand
TCCCGAAAATTTTTAACCCGAATGTACTGGTTCCCCGAATGTACCGTTTCCACGAATTTCTTCCACAATTAAAGCTTATTAGAAAAAAAACATAATCATATTGTTAAAGATTGTCATCTTACGAAACAGGATCTTGTACATTGTAGAATTATAAGTTTATATTTCACTATGTATATTAGTCCATCGCTATATTAATCAATTATAACCAAAATATGTATAAAAATTACCATTTCTTATGCATAATTAATGAAATTGTCTGTATCTTGTCGAAGATTGGTACTTCCGAATCCTTCCACGATTCAAGAGCGATTCTTAAGCATGTTTCCTTCCTTACTAGTGAAGGTTTCTTGGGCCGGCCTACAGAATCTCCTTGCAATATGCGCAGACAGTCGAAAGACGTTGCCTGCTCCTCCTCCTGAAACGTTCTCAGGACGGGGTAAAATCGACGATGATCTGGGACACCTTTCAACAAGCCATTCAGCTTATTGTGGTATCCCTCGATGGCATTTGATATTCGTGGTATATCATTCAAAGTACTCTGTTGAATGGACCAGAACTTCGGGTTGAATCTTGGCTTTCGTCGTTTTATAGTGCCATCCGGTCTGACAACAAGCTTGCCAACATACGTCGTCTCGAAATAATCGAAAAAACGATCCATTTGTTTTGGAGCAGAAGCTACCCCATTGGAGTGGTTGAAAAAGTGCCATCCATAATCCAGACGGGAGACTGGCTCAACCGCCTCAAATTAATGATCGTCGAAAAAATCAAGATATGTCCGCTGTCGATCTCAACATTCTTCAATAAGAAATTCTGTCCATCGAACGTCTTCGTGAACGATGCGTCGATTTGGCTAAAATCCGTTGGATCAGAAGGAAACACAGTTTTGCTTCTTTGTCGTTGGCACAAACGCCGTTGAGCAATTTTGGAAACATGAGTCTGTACCTAATAGCATAGCAGAAATGGGAAAATACATAAACGTATACTGCCGTGAAACGCATATCAGTCCCATCTTTGCTTGATTTCCTATTCATATGGGACTGATATGTGTTTCACGGCAGTATAGCTCATATAAAATGGAAATTGAATATATATGGGTGAAAGTATACATGGCAGGTTAAACACGTGTATTTGCCTCAGTGTATTTTCCTCCAAACAACGCTCGTAAAGAAGTATATGAACACTTTTTTCACATTGCAGACGTTATTTTGTCTGAGCTTCCCCCAGAAGTGAAAGTCCACATATATGGAGATTTTAATCAACGTAGTGTCAAATTCATTTTAGATAGCGAAAATGAGTGCATCCTTCTACCAGTCGTCGGAGAAAATGAAACATTGCAGTTTATTTTCGTCAAAATTGCAGGTTTAGGGCTCAACCAATTTAATCATGTAAAAAACCAGCAAAATTGCTATTTAGATTTTTTATTAACAAATATTGGGGAAGATTTCTGTGTAATTTCTCAGTCCCCGCCCTGGCAGACCACTGTCCGCCCATCTGCGTTTGGGCTAGGCGAGAACCTACCAAGTCTACCCGTTGATATGCCCTAGACCATATAGCACACCGGGATCTTCCACAAGCAGGCGCCGGTTATTAACTAACCAGTCCCAACAAGTGTTAGATGCATTACATAGAGGATAGTAGGAGGCAGAAAGTGAGGCAAGAGAGAGAGCGGCATTTGAATGCTGAAACGAAAACGAAATAATGATTTAGTGATTATTGTAATTGATAAGTTCAAGTATGAATAGTTCTCATCTGTTTCTTCTCCTATTGGTTGTTGTTGCACTGATACAAGTGCAAGTTTGTTATCCAACTTGCTCTTTGATTTCCACTACCGCTCGTATATTGTTCGGGACGCATTTACATACATGGAAAGATAGCAAACATAATTCAGATATTCGTTATTGGTAACATATATAAAACGCTTTCTTATCATGTGTTTGTGTGAAGGTTACATATTTTAATTTTAGTACCGATTTCCGATTTGTACCGATTTACCCCAACAGTAAGGATGCTATTGGGGCCACTCACAAATTGTGATGGTGGGGTTGTCCGACTTTTCCCCGAAAACACCTTCCCCGAATGACGTATTTCCGAATGTACCGTTTTCCCGAAAATTTTTAACCCGAATGTACTGGTTCCCCGAATGTACCGTTTCCACGAATTTCTTCCACAATTAAAGCTTATTAGAAAAAAAACATAATCATATTGTTAAAGATTGTCATCTTACGAAACAGGATCTTGTACATTGTAGAATTATAAGTTTATATTTCACTATGTATATTAGTCCATCGCTATATTAATCAATTATAACCAAAATATGTATAAAAATTACCATTTCTTATGCATAATTAATGAAATTGTCTGTATCTTGTCGAAGATTGGTACTTCCGAATCCTTCCACGATTCAAGAGCGATTCTTAAGCATGTTTCCTTCCTTACTAGTGAAGGTTTCTTGGGCCGGCTTACAGAATCTCCTTGCAATATGCGCAGACAGTCGAAAGACGTTGCCTGCTCCTCCTCCTGAAACGTTCTCAGGACGGGGTAAAATCGACGATGATCTGGGACACCTTTCAACAAGCCATTCAGCTTATTGTGGTATCCCTCGATGGCATTTGATATTCGTGGTATATCATTCAAAGTACTCTGTTGAATGGACCAGAACTTCGGGTTGAATCTTGGCTTTCGTCGTTTTATAGTGCCATCCGGTCTGACAACAAGCTTGCCAACATACGTCGTCTCGAAATAATCGAAAAAACGATCCATTTGTTTTGGAGCAGAAGCTACCCCATTGGAGTGGTTGAAAAAGTGCCATCCATAATCCAGACGGGAGACTGGCTCAACCGCCTCAAATTAATGATCGTCGAAAAAATCAAGATATGTCCGCTGTCGATCTCAACATTCTTCAATAAGAAATTCTGTCCATCGAACGTCTTCGTGAACGATGCGTCGATTTGGCTAAAATCCGTTGGATCAGAAGGAAACACAGTTTTGCTTCTTTGTCGTTGGCACAAACGCCGTTAAGCAATTTTGGAAACATGAGTCTGTACCTAATAGCATAGCAGAAATGGGAAAATACATAAACGTATACTGCCGTGAAACGCATATCAGTCCCATCTTTGCTTGATTTCCTATTCATATGGGACTGATATGTGTTTCACGGCAGTATACTGCCGCTATTCGCATAACTGTCCCATGTTCTATGGGATACCCTATATACATGGGACAGTTATGCGAATAACGGCAGTATAGCTCATATAAATCAGAAAGCGTAGAACCAGCAATACAAAAACCTTTTTATAAGAGCATGAAGAGTTTCGAAAATAAGTTTATGCCCTATTCAGACTACAATGTTTTAACATGACACAAGGCTATCTTGTAAATACTTTTTGTATGCTTGAGGTTTTTGTTCTGTAGTCTGAACAAAGCATAAGACATTCTTTTTCTAAAACTTGTTATGTGACGAAGATAACTAAGTATTAGGGAAGGTCCATTAATTATGTCACACAGTAAGGGGGGAGGGGGCGGGTTGAGAAAACGTGACAGTCTGTAAAGAAAATTGAAAGTCCATACGAAAAACCGTATCAAGGGGGGGAGGGGTGTATTAAAAAGTCACCTTTTGCGTGATATAATTAATGGATGTTCCTACCTTGCTTTCCGAGCCCGTCTTGCTCATATAGAGCATTTCTCTGCCAAATGAGCAAATGACTGAACTCGACCCTCTTCGATTTGGATGAAACTTTGCACATGTCTTCGGAATTGGTGACGATGGATTCTTCGCCGGTTAAGGGAATTTTTTGACTCAAGACAAATTTTTCATAAGGGCGTATGTGTTTTGTCATGCGTATTTTTCAAAAAATCATAACTCGAGAACCGTTGGTTGAAATAAAATTGCGTCTGAGAAGAAGTTGTAGTTAATTAATTTGACTTTATGAAAGAAATATGTACACTGTAAAACAAATTTTTTTTTCTTCAAAAGAATCAAAAATTAAACTTAAAAATCAATTAGCAAATCTGTCCAACGTACGATTTAAAAAAAAAAAATTCCAGACAGGCTTTAAGTCATAAGAAGAAGAATAGAAGAAGTTGCTTTACGATGGAGCAACTTAAGATAAAAAAGTTCTTAGAAGTAAGAAAAATTCATTTTTTTTCTAATTTGTTGTTTTTGCATCAATAACCATATTTTAATGATATAATACGATTCTTCTAGTGATTTTAAACAAAAATGCTCTTTGTATGCAACATTCTAAATGTATCCGTTTTCAAGATAATTTGAAAGTAATGTCGAAAAAATGGCTTTTTCCATGAAAATATCCCTATTTCAAATGTTAGTCATGATTGTCCATCTGCAAAAGTATTCTTTTCAAATTGTACATAAAATTTTCTACAATATACCTGTTACTACCGAGAATACTAGACAAACTGATTCCTGATATTTACTGTAGGTAACACGACAAAATTTGCTGCTTTTACTTACAGTATATTATGAAAACCTAACCCGAAACAAAAATAATTAGTATTCATGTTAGTGGACAAGCGTATTTTGTTTAGATAGAAACATAATGTATTTAATTAGTTAAACTGTTTATACCAGTAAGAATACAATTGTTACGCCCATTTATACCTATTCATGCATTCCCTTTGGTGTTGACAGAAAATATAATTTACATGCATAAGGGGTATGCAGGGGGCACATACCAATTCGTATAAAAAGGATTACTTGTAATGTCATCAGTTTAACAGTGTCTTTCATAAGTAGCGTAAAGTGTATAACGATTTGAAATGGAACTCGAAACAAAGCATTGTTGTAAACCTTTTCGTGAAATCGGGAGACGGTGTTCGCCTAAACTTAGAAATTTAACTGACAAGTTAATTGAAAAACTTTTATCCATGCAGTGTACGGTCCATTTGGATACGTCATTAAGAATTTGTGATTCATGTCGGTTATATTCGTATCGTCGTAATCCTGTTGAAAGAGTGGAGCAACCAGAAAACGGTGGAAATGACGAAGCACCAACCACATCACGGAACGATTTGGAGGAAATACCATCGGCAGCTTCAATTACCTCGGCATCTTCTCAGGACAGTGACCTACCGGATTATTCCAGGATACACAACATTGAGTTATTCAATAATCTAATTGCAGGAATAAATGTGTCTCCGATATCCATTAGAGAATTTAAAAACGATAAATACCGTCGGCAAAAATTTGCCGAAATTGTAGCAGGTATTAGAAATTGTAGCAGGTATTAGAAAATATCTATTCAGCTTACCACCACAAGAAGAAGTCGGAGAGTTAGCTACATTGAAAACAAAGGTTGTGGAATATGATGAAATGATGAAATGATGCATTTTTTCGCAACTTCACATGGTAAGGGACCATGTGATGCAATTGGCGGCACATTAAAACGAATGGCAACAAGAGCAAGCTTGGCCAAAGAACATGAACATCCAATAACAAGTGCGAAAACTTTGTATGATTGGGCTATTAAGAGAAATCAAGAAAATTTCACAAAAATATTATTTTGCTGTGTTTCACAAGAAAAATATGAAGACGGAGCTGCAGAATGGGGTGGTAGTTATCAGAAAACAAAAATGATTCCTGGTACACAGAAATATCACTCCTTCATTCCAGTTGCAGATAACAAAATCGCTGCGAAAATATTTTCAACTGACGAAATACTGAGTTTTCATAATATTTATAGAAATGTTAGGAAATAGTGTTTGTAAAAATGTAAATACAATTTTTCAATTTGGTAATTGATATTCGTTAATTTCGTTAAATAAAAAGATGTTCAATCTTCAGAAATGTGCAAAGTTTCATCCAAATCGGAGAGGGTCGTGCAAGATTTTGACTTTTTCCGGCTGATTTCATCTGGAAACGCTCTATAGAGATAGCTAAAGTTGGGTTATGAGTGATTTGATTTCATCGGGAAAATATAAGTGTGATTATTACATTCCTAACTTGCATGCAATGGACATTCCACTTGATAGTACGTGACAGTCTAACCTCTATCGGAGCTTGCGCAGCACAATATCTGATGATTTTTTCCGGTGGTTCAGAACTTTCCTGTGCTTTTCTTTTCAAAGAATTTTTATATTTACACGTTTCCACCGTTTCTCTTAGTTTTTAAAATCTCACACAAGTTCGGATTGCGGTTGGGTTTCTCGTTAAAACCGTAGAATTCCTCATCTACTTCCATCTTATTCAATTTCACAAAATAAACTGTACAAAGAAATCTATGGAAATGGACACTGATAAGTGCTGGTAATATATCATTTCCCAGTTCATCTTATTGTAAAGAATATTATCATTCGACTATACAATAGATCCATAATGAACGCATGAACCCTGCGCATGAAACTTCTGGTCTTTGTTTAGTTTAGGTACAAGTACTCATGTTGAATTTGAAGTTCATTTACCCACCGCTGTTTCCTTTTGTCTCCAACAACAATTGAACAAATTTGTTGCAATTGTGCAGAAGATTCAATTGATTTTGGAAAAAAATAGAAAAATGATTAGAAATTTGACTAGAAATGGGACACGGCATCGCCAGGGACAGTTTCAATTTGTATGAGTTGCAGTTCAATAACATATAACATAAATGTTAAAATGAGGAGCAAACTATTCAATATATTCAAAAGTATGAACAGGAGAAGGAAAAATAGCCAGAAAGGCAGCTTTTCTATCATTTATCTTGTATCTTATATTGATTCTAGTAGAAAACATCTGAAGCATGAAAGTTTGTTGCAATGTTTTTGGGAAACAATAATCGCTAATAATTAACGTGCGTTTAAACAAACAACATAATTAGTCTAAAAAGAACCATTTTTTTAGGATGATGTATTTTCTAGGAGACTACGCTAAAAGCTATGTACGTATAAAAATATGATCTCAAAGAGAATGCAAGAATACAGATGCTTGTGCTTATGAGACAAGTGGAAAATGTAATTTTAAAGATTTCGAGTTTTGATATTGTCATTTCAGTTTCATAAACCTCTGAACCGCAATTATAATTATGTAAATTGAAAAACATTTACTCAAATTAGAAATGTGTGTCAAAGAGTGTTGACATGAAAATGAAGAGCACATGCATGCCACTTGCGAAATATGAACGTAATCATTCATTTGATCGTTGCTGCAATACTACCGTTTTATAAATAAACAGTTTTAAACCATTGGAAAGTTATGTGATCAATGGCTTTTTTTCTAATGACTATAACATCATAATGTTTCACCAACATATAGAAACTTATTTCTCCCAATGGCAAGATCAAAATGTACAGTTTCACCAACAGATATCAACTGCACAGAAAAGAATACAAAGGCATTCTTTTTAGTATAGAGTTCGAAATAACATCGTGGTAACCCGGTATGTCGGTTTCTGACAAACGGTGCATTCGGGGTATTTTTTTCGGGGAAACGGTACATTCGGGGAATTTTTTTCGGGCAAACGGTACAATCGGGTAAATAGGTTTCGGGAATACGTCATTCGGGGAAAGTGTTTTCGGGGAACTGGTTTTCGGGGAAAAGTCGGATAATCGTGATTGGTTTTTCATTGAGTGGTGGTGGTTTTTCATTGAGAAAACAAGGAAATTTATATTAAAGCATGAGAGCCAATTTAGATCAGTTTACACCAACAGTACAGACGCTGTTGCAACCACTCACAAAATGGAATAGTGTTTGGCTGGTTCCTAGATATGGGGCCCAGCGAGTTTGGCGAACGAATAATATGGATCATAATTAATTATGATCCCCACCACCCGCCCACCACACCCGGCGAACCAACACATCTCACGGGGAAGCAGCCTTATTGTTCTTCTTTGTTCACTCGATCACTCGCGCCACCGAACAATAGGTAATTGATTTCCAAGCTCATCTGTTTAGCACCAGCCGGGGGAGACTTGGTCCTTTACCCAATGCTTTCCTTATCTCCAATCCGCTCAACAAATCGCAATGTTGCGGAATATTATAATTTAAGATAATTAAATACAGACGTCTTCCAAACATGGAAGATCGACAGGTAATCGGTGTGTAACCACCTGGTACCTCATAGCAAGATGCTTAGAGGCGGACCGGCAGAGTTGATGAGCCACCTCCCTATAGATTTTGTACTCAGAGTAAATACGTATCACAAAATTCAATAACTCTTGATCAAATCATAATCGCACAAAACATAATTATGAAATTGATGCTCAAAAGAGTTATAAGGAGTCAGGAGAAGCCGTGCTTCTAAACTGACGTGTTTTGTTGTAGAAGGATCGCAGGTTACTCCTCGCACGGAGAATATATAACATAACAATTAAAGTGTGTTTTATTTTTGCTGCGTCATTTTCGCGAAAAAAATCAAACAATTTAACGTAATTTGACTTCAACTAACAGTGAAATCATTAAATATAGGCGTACTTTGTGAAAGACGTAGTGAAAACAATCGATTCCCTCCCGAAATGTGTGAGTGTCGGTAGTATTTCCAAATTTGTTGTGCTTCGCCCCCGCAACCGGAAGAAGAGTTACATCAGCTTAGTTTTGCTTATTAGTGGTAGTATTGTGACATCCGGATATAAATTATTAAGTTTGAGTGTGTGTCCGCTTTGTCGCGAGTGAATCGATAATTATTTGCAGTTTTGAAGTTCGTTATAGAGTCTCCTCATAGCGGGGATTTGATATTGGCAGTGTGGAGTGAAAAAAAGAAGACCAGTGCATATAGAAAACGGCCATTTGCTTGTCAGAAGCAGCAAACGAAGACAATGCGCATGCGTGCGTGAAAGGCTTCCATATAATTTCAGATGCGTTCACCACGTAGTTGCGTAGGTTGCATATCAGACGGGCGGTTTGGCAACGTCAATTTTTGCGCCTATTTTGTCACGAGTGAATGAAATTAATTACGAATCAACGTCGAGAACGAATGAACAAGCGACCGTAATTAACAAAGCGGCCTTGGGTGAGATGGATCTGACTATAACTATATAAAAATAACCTTATTTTTTAATAATACCAAATACGTGCCTGGTTTGGAAAATTAACATTTCCAAATCTGGAAGAGTGTTGCAGTGCCCTTATCCAAATGATATCGGTAATGTTTACATGCGGGGCTTATTGTATGTGAAAGTAAGCTCGGAATGAGCGTGACTCTCCAGACATTCTGAAATGGGTTGCTGGATCAGCAGTAGAGCTATCACTTTCTAGCTCTCGGCTTTCAATGATTACTTGAGGGATTGTTGTAAACAGATTTCTTCCATAATACGATTGCCAGCCAATGAGTGTTAGATTGCACACACACACGCGCACACTCACACACACACTCACACACTCTCTCTCTCTCTCTCACACACACACACACACACACACACACACACACACACACACACACACACACACACATACACACACACACACACACACACACACACACACACAAGAGTTATAAGGAGTCAGGAATAAAAGAAGTATCTGCTTTCGATAATTTGAAGCATTATCACGTGGCCGAATTAGCTATTGTTGATATTATGCACGATTTTTATTCACATGGTATATGCAGAGGACTGAAGCAGGCGTTAGTTCTTGAAGCTACTTTTGGTGTGGCGCTAGTGACGATTTGCACATTTTAAGCTCGGTTCACAGTGGATTATAATTCCTTACAATATTTCTTCTATTCACCTACTAGTATCAGTAATGGAGATAAAACATTATCATACCTGGCTGATAAACAATGAAAAAATACTATCGTTGTGATAATCACTGCACTAAGTACAACACGGAAGACTTTACTCTCGAATCAAATAAACGAAAATTACGCAAACTCCCACCGCGTATGTTGTGTTTGCTGCCTACAGCCTTCAAGAAAACCGAGCTGTCAAATTAGCACCACAAATTACCACCAAATTTTCGGCTTCACGATTGTTGTTAGTAGATGACAGCCGCTTCAGTTCTGTGGGGATATGTAGTTACGATCTGTCTTTAGTTTTATCATAGACTAACTCTAAGACCAGTAGGTCCCATACAAATACGATTTTTTTCTTGGCTCAGTCAGTACTAGCACATCGGTCCCAAGCTCGGTCCCAAGCTCAATAATGCGCCCCTAATAATGAACTCACACGAACACACTCTCAAATATTCTGTCAAAATAACACAGCAAATCAAAACAAAGGCGCAAATATGTCGAACAAGGTGCTGGCTTCAAGGTGTACTTCGGACCAAGGGGTGCTACAACAGTGAACCAATTTCAAAGCGCTAGTTGCATATTGATTGTTGGTTTTATCGTATATGATGCAACCATTACAAATATCGTTACAAACTATCAATTATAGAATACAGATGTTCGACGTTAAGGAGACGGAAAGAAGAAACACTTTTAAAATGATAACTTGAGAGCACATAAAATCAGCAAATTTTAAAATGACTGCCAGAGAAATTATGCTATTTGTTCATTATTGCCCTCTAATGTTTGGCGATTTGATACCAAAAAATGATGACGTGTGGAATTATGCACTAAGGAGTGTACCGAATATAAGCTATCCACATACATTTGCGTTGTACGCATGTATTTGTGATGATTTTTCATGCTCTGAACACTGCATGCTGTGCGTTTGACTGTCAGCTTTCTTTTGTTTACTTGTTTGTGCGGTTCAAATTCTGCGTTTTCAAAATGTCGCGTATTGAAAAGGAAGTGAAAATTAAGGTTAGCACGCTAAGTGAGAAGGGTATTACTATGCGAAAATTGGCGAAGCGGTTTGGAATTCATCATGCAAGTGTTAAAACCATCATTAATAAGTTTGGGGAACACTATTCTTTGGATGAGCTACCAGGAAGAGGCAGAAAACCCGGTTCTTCCAACCCGAAACTGGAGCAGAAAATGGTATCTCTAATCATAAAGAACAAATCAATGTCAATACGTGATTTGGCCAAAAAAGCAGGAACGAGTGTCGGAATGATCCAGCGTATCAAGAGGCGAAACCACCTGAAGACTTACAAGAAGCAGAAAATCTCGAAACAAAGTGCAGAACAGAAGAAGCGAGCAGCAACAAGGGCCCGGAAATTGTATTCGTGTCTTTTGCAGCGTCCGGATGCATGTGTTTTGATGGACGATGAGACCTATGTAAAGGAGGACTCAAAAACCCTTCCAGGTCCACAATACTTTACTGCCGTCGTTGGGGAGGATGTGAGCGATGCGGACAGGTCGATTCAAGTGGAGAAATTCGGTCGAAAGGTACTGGTATGGCAAGCAATATGTTCCTGTGGTTTGAAGTCAACCATTTTTTACACTACCGGCACTATAAATGCGGAAATTTATCGATCTGAGTGTCTCCAGAAGAGATTGTTGCCTTTATATAAGAAGCATAGTACACCTCCACTGTTTTGGCCAAATTTAGCGTCGGCTCACTATGCCAAAACCACTCTCAATTGGCTTGCGGAAAAGGGTATAGATTTCGTTGAGAAAAAAATCAATCCACCAAATTGCCCTCAGCTTCGACCCATCGAACGTTACTGGGCAATCGTGAAGAGGGTCTTCAAGAAGACTGGTAAGGCAGCTGGGAACATGCAGGAGTTCAAAAAAATTTGGACTCATGCGTCCAAAAATTGCGATGCAACACTTGTCCGGAACTTGATGAAGAGCATTCGATCCAAAGTTCGAAAATTCGTGAAGGAATAACGTAAATTTAATCCGATCTTCATTATGTTCAAGTTTAACCTCGTACAATAAAGGATCAATTTTTTGTATGAATAAAATATCGGTTTTCAACATAATTTGAAAGAAAGTTTGTGGATAGCTTATTTTCGATACACTCCTTAGACACATTTTTTCACAACCGCTTAAACCCAAGTATCACATCTTGCTCCATTATGTTCAAACAATTAAAAAAATAGGGCCTCCACGATATACGTGGAGTTTTCGCTTTGAAACATTTCATCAAGTGTTCAAAAAATATTGCAGGAATATTACCTCTAGAAGAAACATATGCTTAGCACTATGTACAAAGGCTTAAGTTGATATTTATGCATGACATAAAACATCTAAACAATTTTAAAGATCATATAACATACAAAAATCCAATAAGTTTACGTTCAATCGATTTGCCATATTTTTCTATGTTAGATTTGACGAATGAGCTATTGACATTGTATTTTAAAATAGTACGTATTGTGATATACAAGGGCACTGAGTACAGTGTTGGTCAGTTTTTCACGAAGTCCACCCTTAATATGCAATCTGTCGAATTGTATGAAATTAAAGACATACTAATCACAAACAATACAGTATACGTTGCATCCCAACAATGGGAAGTAGGAGAATATTCTCACCATTTTGCATCATTGAAAGTCAACATGCCTCAACCAGTGTACCGTATAATTCATTTAGATTTGTTTGATGGACCGCCAATTCATATATACGTCGTTCAATGATGCAACTATGTAAGAGTTAAGAAATATTTTATGTGAATAGATCAAGATACGTTGTTTCAATCACTTTTTTTTATTGTAATTTGTATAAAAGTAGTAAAAGGTTTATCTATCGCACATAAGCTTATAATGAATTTGAGGATGCCGAAAGGGATCCCGTACAACACACTCGAATTTGTAAATTTGCGAATACAAAAAGAACTCTACACGGAGAAAAACAAATATACATACTATACAGCATAAATTCTATGCTAAAACCATATTCGATTTATAGTCATTGGAATGAATAAACCAGGTTTATGCATTGATAAGAATAAATCAAATATATGCATTCCAGTGTATTTATCAAATTTATGCATTCCAATGCTTACTTTGAATATATGCATTGCAATGCATATTTGTATAAATATATATGCATTCCAATGCATAAATCAAATGTTTGCACAACAATGCATATTTAAAATTAAAATTAGAAAGATTAGGCAAAATTATCAATCAATGTGAACAGATAGTAGAGTGTAGAATAAACGCTTCTATAGTTGCGATATGTTAGAAGTGCTGTTAAGGTGAATCGCTGCTCCATGTGTTTTCTCCTATCTTTTATCCATCTCTCTCGCAATTTAGTTAGTAAGCATACAAAAAGATGCTATTAAATTTTCAATATCTAGTTTAGATTCAGAGTTACATCAATTCTAAATTTTGATGTAATGGCTGCCGTTGAGAATGCTTCAGTCTAAGCCCTTAACACTCTCCTTCCATGGTAGCGGACGTTCTCATGTTTGTCAATGTGCAATTTAATCATCAGTTTTCGTTTCAGCAATTTCTCCGGCTCATTTGGTTTGTCCATATGTGTTCTTTAGAATTGGACTAACTATTGAAAAACAATGAGATACTTTTGGGTTTAACACAAACGTTTTTCAATGAATTGATCGCAGCAAGCCGTGCTTCTAAACTGACGTGTTTTGTTTTTGCTGCGTCGTTTTCGCGAACAAAAGTCAAACAGTAATTCGTTATTTAACTCTAACTAACGGTGAAATCATTAGGCGTAGGCGTGCTTTGGGAAAGGCGTAGTGAATGCAATCGATTCCCACCCCCCGAAATGTGTGAGTGTCGGTAGTGTTTTTTGGTTTTTTGTGCTGCGCCCCCGCACCCGGAGGAAGAGTTACATCAGTTTGGTTTTGTTTATTAGTGGTAGTATTGTGACATCCGGACGTGGATGATTAGGTTTGAGTGTTTGTCCGCTTTGTCGCGAGTGAATCGATAATTATTTGCAGTTTTGAAGTTCGTTATGGAGTCCCCTCATAGCGGGGATTTGATATTGGCAGTGTGGAGTGAAAGAAGAAGAAGAGGACCAGTGCATGTAGAAAGCGACCATTTGCTTGTCGGAGGCGGCGGACGAAGACAATGCGCGTTCGTGAAAGGCTGCCACATAGTTTCAGAGGCGTTCACCACGTAGTTGTGTGGGTTGCATGTCTAACGGGCGGTTTGGCTACCTCAATTTTTGCGCTTGTTTTGTCACGAGTGCATGAGGCTAATTACGAGTCAACGTCGAGAGCTTTCATGTTTACGAGTGAACAAGCGAGTGTAATTGGGGAAGCGGCCATGGGTGAGATGTATCTGACTATAACTCTATAACTCTATTTCTATAACTATAACTATAACTATATAACAATAACCTTATTTTTGGATAATACCAGGTACGTGCCTGGTTTGTAAATTGAACATTTCCAAGTCTGGAGGTGTGTTGCGGTGCCCTTGTCCGGGTGATGTCGGTAATGTTTACATGCGGGGCTTGTTGTATGTGGGGTGGCCTCGGAGTGGGCGTGACTCTCCAGACATTCTGAAATGGGTTGCTGGATCAACTGTAGAGCTCTCACTTTCCGGCTCTCGGATTGGGGCTGCTTCCAGTGATCACTTGAGGGGTTGTTGTAGACAGATTTCTTCCATAATACCATTGCCGGCTAATGAGTGTGAGATTGTACACACACACAAACACACACACTTAGAATTTTTTTTGCAGTGTTCAGTGCTTTCACATTTTTTTTAAACACAATTTAAAAAAAAATTAAATTTGCTTTCAATGGAATTTGCTCGCGTTTACTAGCGAAAATTTAAAAAAGTGTTTCAATGTTTTATTTTTTATTTTTTTAAAAAGTGATCAAATGAAGTGTTAATTTTAAATTCTCCTAGTTTCCCAATCAGTGTTCAGTGGTTTTTTTTTGCCGGACTTTCAACAGGTGAACGTTCGGTAGTCCGATATAAGTTACGTCGTGTTAAAAATATTCTCGTCTTTCCTGTTCCATTTAATTTATGTTTCGTTTGCACGTCACGAGTTATACACGAATTCACTAAACTTGATTTTAACTTTTTTTTTTCTATCTTCATTTATCTTTTAACGCTTGCCATTCTTAAACTAATAGCTTTATTTCTGGACATTTTTATATTCCAGTACTGTGAACCACGCACACTTGTGCCTGACCCCAAAAGGATTCATATTTTCTGTTTGTTTAAATCGTAATCAAAATTTTAAATAATTATACTGCACATCTCCGGTCAACCGGATGTCTGGAGAATAAACCAGAAACAACATCTAAAATCTTATGGTTATCAAAATGATATCCTTACCTAAATTCAGTGTTCCGTTTACCAAAACGAACCATGCTGCTAACCCTACCCCATATATCCAACATCCCAGTGAGTTCTCGTGGAAGTGCAGAGGTGTTCTCGGCTTCCATCAAAGCGAGTATCACGTCAACATACTCCTACCCTATCCTTATTTGACCTGCATGGATGCGGCCGGCGCTGGTATTGCTTTTTGAAATTCTAGATCGCCAGTTTTTACACATTGAGGATGGCTGTTAGTCCCAAACATCATCTGTTGGTTCTCTGTGTAATAACAGCCGATCTGGCAATAACAGAGTAGCAACCGCAAGCAGTCAATCATGCTCATGCTCAAAACAAACGTTTTTCAATGAATTCGATTACCAATAACGACGTAACAATTGTTCCAAAAAAGCAATTTTTGCATCTTTAAACTACTAAAAACCTTCTGGGAAGGAAAGCGTTGAGGCAAAAGGTAATGGACTTTGCAAAATACACGCGCTTTCAGTAGACAAAAGAATATTAAATTTGCACAAAATCGTCTAAGCTCCTATAGTGCCTAAAGTATAAAACGCCGGTAACGCAATATGCACGGAAAATAATAATTATCTAAAATGTATTGCAATGCATAAAATATATTGATTCAATGCATACTTTTTATGCATTGCAGTGATTTAAAAGGAATAAAGCGTAGAAAGGGATATATAATATGCTTTTCAGCATTTTCGATGTTCTCCGTGTACATCAATTTTTTGTAATTTTCCAAGCTCAAACGCATTATTTACGAATCTGAATTAGACTAATAAAGAATTTCAAGCCAACAAAAAATGTGGTAAAATTCACTAAACGATTGTTATTGTTTTGAACGAAATTGATAGCTAAAGTACATTGCAATATTTTCCTTATTACCATGGTTCTACCTACACATTGACTACATGGTTGTTGTAATATCACACGCAACTCAAAGTTAAAACCTTCACTTTCAACTGTTTTTAAGAGAACCATAAAACATGGTAATTTTGACTGCAGCACTCACATTCCGTGTCCATGGTAAAAAAAATCCCATTGTCTCTTCGAGTTAAACACGCTAAGTAGTCTGCACAAATCAAATGGCGTAGCGCATTTGCTTTAAACCATTAAAATGGAAATTTTTACCGCAATGCTGTTTTCAGTGTGATTTAGTTGTTGTTTAGTTGCTCAAGAATAAAATATTTGCGAGATGGACCGTGTAGTCGGGCATACAGTCGCAGTTACTGGCTAATTCTGAGCAACGTCGCTCAAACAAAGAGCCATTGTCCCCAGCCGTCTAAAATTGACATGATTAAATGAGTACATGATTCGAAATCTAATTCTCTGGACCGATTGGAACTAACTTTAAAATAGATTACGGATAGTTCCAATTTTGATGTTTTGTCATTGGAGATTGAGCTCTCTTGTTTACATCGTATATATAGGAATCGTTTAAGGATAACGTTAAGAAATGACTCACCGATATTGTTTCACTACTTACAGTCAACAACTCTTGTCGATTAGCACCAGTGAGTATATTGTTTGGGTAGTATTCTCTCACTTCCGAGAATTCGGACTTTTGTTTTGCGGCCGGTTACTCACAAAATGGCCGTACCAAGTCTTCAGGTAGGTTAGTCTGTTTCCAATCTTTTATCAATCATATACTACAAAGGAATCTTCAAGTTATTCTTAATAAAACAAGTTAGTAAATATTTGGTCAACGTCAATGCAGCTTATTATACTAATTACACGATAATTTAAGCAAAATATAGAGCAGTGTTTTCGAAAATTCACAGTGCTATTTTTGAATGTTGTTGACTGACAGAGGGTGATGAAAAACTGCTAAATATAGCAAAAAGCCAGAAGGGTGTAACTCAATTTGAAAATGAAGTCTTTGAAAGCCTTTTTCTCCAGAATGTATACAAACTATCTTAACTATCCAAGTAAAGTTTAGTCAACCTTGCATATCATATAGTTGAACTGCAAAGGTGTTCTTGGAGTCATGCAAATAGGACAATCAAATCATTTGGATAAATTTTCGTTTGTCCCTTTTGCCTTGGTGTTCAAGAAATACCTTATTTCGACACAAATTTTTCATTAGGGCCTAACTGACAAACGTAAACAATGGCTTCTTCCTTAAATTTCTCGTTATTGAAAACTCGCCTAATCAATCCACCACGATCATTTCGAAGAGGAAGTGTTCACCTATCCGATAGAATTAGAGGCTTACATGGGAAGCTTTTGTGCCACGAGAAATTTACGGAAAAAGCCATTGTTTACGTTTATCAGTTAGGCCCTAATGAAAATTTTGTGTCGATTTGACAAATTTTAGCTGTGTTGTTATATTCACCAATTGCCTTTGGTGACTGAATTTGATGAGTTGCGCTGTCAGTGTTTGTGTCATATCGTGCCCGCGTGACACATGATTCATGAGTTTGATACACAGTTTTTGTTGCACATATATTTGAGGGTGTGCGTGTACTGAAATAAATTTATTGTTTTCGTACACACTCACACATGATAGTGGGAACTAAAGACAAAATCAAAATAAACTAAATTTGAAATCAACTTAGGTTCTCGCCGAGCGATCTCACAAACACTAGCGTGCTGCTTTACACCTATAGGAACGATTTGTTTATTATTTTCAACCACGAGATCAGCTGTCAAAATGTTCTGGTTGACAACGGTTTGTTTTTTATTTTCAACCAGCAAAACGATTGTATTAGTGAAACTGCTTACTAATACTAACGGCGGCAGAGAAGTCTCTTGGAGTAAATATCTCGGTACACAGAGACAAATTTGGTAGTCAATTTTACCATTATTGGGGGTTAGGATGACTTTTGCAGTATAGTGATTTTGAACTGACTATGATCATGGTCAAAACGCCAATTAAAAATAGTTGATTCAACATTTACCATAATATCGGAATAGTCCTTGTTATCATGATCATAGTCAAGAATGCCTTGAACGTGGTGAATTCGTCCATTTACATGGTTATTGTAACCATTATATGCAATAGTCATCTTGACCATGATTTAATTGTCGGTATAACGAGAGTATTTTTCTCAGAGTAGGCTTTGCTCCAATCATATTTGAGTTTATCTTAGTTTTTTTTTTCTGAATTCTATACAGTACATTCAGATTTTGAAACATATTAAAATATATTTTCATGAGCTGATATAGCTTCGTTTGGATTAAAAATTATTTTTCAAACTGCAGAACGAAGGAAAAATCTTGGAATAAATGAAATGTGTCCCACTATACATAACCTCTTAATTAATTTGGGTTAATACTTATAAAAATCTTAAGCCCTTGCTACATGTATAAAATATATACGGTTAACTATAATAAATAATTTGTTGATACATGATCATTTCTGTAAAATAACTCATAATAATAATATTGATTAAATTTGTTTAATTAATTTGTTCGATTTTGTTTATTTATTCTGTATATATTGAATTTTATTTTATATATAATATAAAATCACAAGTTTATAAGTTTCTCGGCAAATTGTAAATCCAAGCAAATGTTGAATTAGTGGTAGTATTGTGACACAAAGACATTAATTATGAAGTTTAAGTATTTTTCCACTTTGTCGCGAATGAATTGATGATTATTAGCAAGATGAGGATATGAAAAAAACTGAAGTCTAGAATCACGGTTCCCGGTGACAGTGAAATGAAGTGAAATTTCAACGCTAAAAAATCGAAAATTGGGTTAAAGGATTGAAAGTATAAAGTTAAGGTCGTTCGGAGTCGATTGGTGATATTTTTCAGTCCGGTCGCAACGTAGTAGCAATGCAAAAAGTGACTGCTAACCTTTCCCCAACTATCCAACATCCTAGTGATTTCTCGTGGAAGTGCAGAGGATTTCTCGGCTTCCTCCAAAGCGAGTATCATGTCAACACATTCCTTCCCATTCCCTACTTGACCAGCATTTGGGCACGGCCGGCGCCGGTATTGCTTTATAATGGGTCATCAGTTTTTAAACATTGAAAATGTATGTTAGTCCCAAACATCATCTGTCGGTTCTTTGTCTAAATACAGCTGATCTGGCAATAACGGAATTGCATGCATGGGCGGTCAATCATGCTCATGCTCATGCAAATTGTAAATCCGAGCAAATATATTTTTTTTTTTGGGAAACGATACCTATGGCGTTAATTCAAGAGTTACATTTTTGTTTAATGTAAACCAAGCAAACAGAATTGGCAGTTGTTTTAACTACACTGACGAAAAAAATCTTAAGAAGTTTATTCAAAAACCTTATGAAATTTAGCCACAAGGAATCGGTTTGAATTTCATACTTTTACCTTATGAATGCGAATGCGATGTTTTTTGTCTTCATTACCAGCTATGTTTTAGATATGATAACTACATGAGTTTCATAACACAACCTTATGCAACACATTATTGTTGATTATGATAACGGAAGGTGTCCGTTATGCATTTTAAAATAGATTTTCAAATACAATTTACACTTTCATGTTGGTATTTTTAGAAATAGGGGTTTATTTTATAGAATAATTTTATAAATGAGACCAAAACCATCTTATTTGTAAATAAAAGGTTCCTTGAAGTGTTTATTATTGTACAAATACCAAGTCAACATCCACATCGTCGGTCGAGGTCGTCCGAGGGAATTTTTCATCCGACTTTTGCTGGCCGATGGATTCTCGGAGATGTTCTTCAGGGAGCAAATTGATTTACCTACGAAGAAAGGTTGCTCAATTACCCGTCATTTCTGTTTGAGGCATTCTTGGAGCCATTCGGCACTAACAATGGTTAAATCTGTGGATAGTATGAAATCAGTCATTAGCTAACGACAATATGGTTAGCTTAAACTACAAAAACTCACCCCACTTGGTGTTATCATCATATTTGGCTCCAACCGGCTCTTTGCAGATCACATTTGGCGCCGCCTTTCGGACGAGCCGATCTTCAACTTTCACCCCAAGAATCCCACAATTTTGGATCATCTTCGCCGTACAAAATAGGCTCAAAATAATAATCTAATGGATAGCATATACCGTCTTGGATCGAAGTCTCCAACCAAATGCATTTGACCGTTTCTAGACCTTTGACACTGAAATCGATTTCACCCATGCTACAGGTCGGAAGTACAATATAATCGATCACATCGGCATAGTTCTCGTCTACAATCATTCTGCCACAATCATTTTCACAATCGGAAAAAATCTGCATTGCGTCTTCGCGCGAAAATCCGTAGATGAATAGCGTTTTGCCGAACATGAACTCCGACTGGGTTATTTTTTCAGAATCCTGCAGAGTAGATCCACTAGATGATGTCGGAGTGGTTGGTTGAGTATTTTTTGGATCCCCAGGAACAGATAGTAATTGGACGGATGTATTCTTTTGCATATATACGACTGACTCGACTAGGACCCGGCTTGAGTTCATCCAAGCGGAGTTTAGGCACTTCTGTACGCTTAAAGGTGCTGTTCATAGATTCCAGATTCTTCTTACTAGCCGGGGATGGTGGTTCAAGGCCGTCATCTCTCGCTGTGTCTTTCAGGTTAGGCTGGTAGGTCACATCATCTTCTTCCGGTGCTAGTGCCTTATGTTCGATCGACCGAACTAACCATTCCAGGGTCATAATATCAGGTTCTGATGTCGGATTTTCACCGGATCTGGGTGCATAATTTTGTTTAATGCTGTTGCTGCCTTTTCATATTTGATCAACTTCACCGTCGAGGCTACGAGATGTGTACAACGGTAAGATTTCGCATTGATGTCGTCCAAACCGGATGATTTCTCCTCGGAATTGCTTCGTCATCATAGAAGCAACTTATCAAACATCGTGACCCAACGATAACGGCACTTGACTGCGTTCGGATGTGATCGAATGCCAGCTCAGACAACTGGTAATTCGGACAATCCAACGGATGATTCATCAGCAAGAACTCCATCACATCTTCGCGAGCCTTGCGGGAATTGGTCACGATTCGCCATCCCTTCATAATGACAGTTACCGGCTACTGCCAATCGCTCGTGATAGCAGAAGCGCCCACTAATGCAGCAGTCTACAAATAAAAAATAAAAAAAATGATTAGTTTTTTTTAATTGCAAAATCCAAACCCCCCATCCTAAACATCTTCACCTGTTCCCGTTGTTCCCGGATCGACCATTACAAACACCTCAATTTTTTCCACAACATTTCTGGGTTCGCCATTGTTGTTGGTTTATTAAATTCCCTTATGGTTTTTTTCATTCATAGGATGAATATGGAAATCATAAGGTAATTTTGTGGCACTGATAAGATACACATAGAAAAATCATTGTGAGTAAGTAAGAAAGTCTTAAGAGCCCTTGTGAATAACATAATAATCTTATGAAGTCTAAACAACCTGCGTTTGTGATACTTCATAAGGCGTAATTTATGATTATCAAAAGTTTTTTTTCATCAGTGTAGATTTATTTGATTGGCTACACATTTTGAGCCTAAGGTGGACCCCATAGTGGAAGCGATTGCGACGCGACGCGACGCGATGCGGCGCGATCCTAATCGAATCGATAATCGACGCGATTTGATACCCATAGTCAACGCGATTAGAAGCACTTTTCACGGAGGAAAATGAACCGAAAATCATCTCCATATCATTTCCATTCGCTTCGATAGATCCATCTTCCACACGAATTTTGAAAATTTTGGACAATAAGTCGAAGCGGTTTGGTTTCGATAAAAAAATCCTAAAAAAGAAGAAGAAGATATATGATCGCGCGACACCGAGCGACAAACCAGTGCACGTCCTGTTCGATCGCAGGAAATCGCTCATCGCGTCGAGTCGCGTCGCGTCCACTATGGTGTGTTAGCTATGTTTTCGCTTTGTTTAAATGTACGGAGGTTAGTCGCGCGACATCGCGCGATCTGTCAAACTTCGCATCGCGTCGCGATCGCTTCCACCCTGGGGGCGCCCTAAGAAATGTCCACAGGAAAAGTTAAAAGAAATATAGTTTTTTTTTTGTACATTTATAGATGTATAGATGATCAACATTATTGGCCGATCCGAAAGTTCGATCACAATTTATATAAAATTTCTCAGTTTATTTCCATAGTTACTACTACTTTTTTTGCATAATTTGTCATGAAGACATTACACATTGATTTGACTTCGGTTGCGTCCTCTCAAGTAACATACCAAATCAGTGCTGTAACTGAAATTCCATCAACTTGAAGAAGATACTTTAGTTCAGCGGTTGGCACTGGTTCGTAGTCGAATCACGTCGCCGTCATGCTGTCCGTATTCTAATCTTTCTTATGGTCTATATTTTCAAAATTCACAATAACCATGACAGGTTTCATCGTAGTGATTTTGTGTTCATTCCTCCATTTCTAGTACACATCTTGTAACCCTTCGTTCGTATAAACACTGATATGCACCTGTAAAATATGATAGTTATGATTCTCACAACCGATTGAATAATGAATCAATAAAAACAACTAACCTTGAAAGTTTTAAGATAATGATTAAATCACAGCAAGAATAACAACGATAACAACAACGCATAGCATAAAACATAATTTTTACTGAGAGCAACATAATTCACTTCACTCCACTTAACCGGTATTTTGCTAACCACCACCCAATGGTACATTCGTCGAAGAAAATCTATCTGGCCGCGTACACTCTCCGTCTCTCTTAACTTGCTCTTAGATTTCCTACAAAAATGGCTAACATCAACCATTTTGAGTAATATAATAAATAAAAACGTAACGTAATATAATAAATAAAAATTACTAACAACTGCAAAAGCGCACTGTTTCAAGCACATCACTTTTTTCTCCATCAGCTTGTTTTTGGTCTTATTAAAACTGTCAAAATACACATTTTTGCTTTTGCTTCCTTTTGCTCCACTTCACAACTCAACAGCTCACCGTGATCCACCTTACGGTGGATTGATGAGCTGCATGGTGGTTGCATGTAAGCTTTTATCGTGTTGCGTGACATCGCTGTGACATTTCCAGGCAAACTCATCAAAAAGCGACTGGTGAGAAAAACAACAGCACTTTTGTGATGACAAACATAACGTTTATGTTGTTGTACAACAGGGATGCCAGATAGTTTTTTAAATGTGCGATAAAAATTTGATAGATCTGGGAATATCTAAAAGAGTCTGTAAATTATTATTGTTTGCAATGATAGACTTCTTTCAACGAAATGACGTAGTACGAAAGCGAATAATGCCATTTTTGCTGTATGTGTGAATACGAAAACAGAAATATAAGGGAACGTCCATTAATTACGTCACGCTAAAATTGACTTTTTACAATCCCCCCTCCCCCCCCTTGTCACGTTTTTTGTATGGACCTTCAAATTTTTTTGTATGGATCGTCACGTTTTCCGAAACCCCCCCTCCCCCCTTACTGCGTGACATAATTAATGGACCTTCCCTAAGGGACTCTACACGGTTACTGGCAAAAACCCATTAATGGGTACTATAGTACTCACTTTCGCTATAATCGCCACTCCTAATTTAATGGGTAAACGTGAATAACCCATTAATGAGTACGGGCCACTTCCGTCAAAAAATGGGTAATTTTTTACCCATCAGGGTAAAATTTTTTTTTTACAAAATGGGTGAAAAAACACCCATTTTTGAATCATGAATAGATAAATTGATAATGAAATCGTGTGCTTTCGAAAAATTATCCGTTGGAAATAAAAATAGTCGTACACTCAACCAAATAATCTGAAGAATTTTATAAGGTTGAACTTATGAACGATGCTATGGAATTTCATAAGGCATCCATTTCATATGAATGGATTTTGTTTCACATGACGTTGTTCTTGTACGCTTTTAAGCTTTCCTGATAACAAGCGTTGATATATACTAGTGGGCAAGTCACTGGCACTGGCAGTTTCTTTCGAAGCTCTTCCATTTTTCAAACAATCTGAAAATGGCGGTTTTGGAAATTGATTATTTTAAATTTATTCATTCATATATTTAGGAATCTTTTACATACCAACTGGATCAACTATCCACTTTTACTCAGCTTATTTGTTTAATTGCCTTTGTTGGCAGATTTCGGACCGGATTTATTTGATTCAAGACTTAACTGAATCGCAAAACACAAACGACTGAAGAGAGTTAAATAATTTTCATAACTATTTTTCACCCATTTTTTTCCTGCTAATAAGTTTTCACCGATGGGTATTTTTTCACCCATTTTAGCAAATCAAATTATACCCATTGTTTGACATTTACGTGTGGTGTTGAAAAATGCGTATTTTTTCACCCATTAATGGGTTTTAGCCAGTAACCGTGATACGTAAACATTCCTGCATCACAGATTTTACACCCTATAGGCTAGTATGCAGCTGACAAGTAAAGACTTGAAGTAATTTTAGCTATTTCTACCGAAGTAATTTTGACAATTGCTCCTGTATGGGTAATCTGTCAGTTTTCCTTGCAGAATAATCGAACGGAATATGATTCCTCAAGGGAAAGTGAGAGCCCCATTTAGATTACACGAGCAGGCGTTACTAACGTTACGAAGTTCGCCCTCCTTTTCAGCTGCATACAATGTACACTCAGCGAAATAAACTTTCGATATTCATAAGATTACATTATGATTATTTGCTATAAGGAATCAGTATGAATTTCATAAATTTATCTTATGAAATATAATGATGTTGAAAAAATAAATATATGGAGCAACCTGGATTCGAACCTTGAACGTTGAAATTGTGAGTCCAGTGACTTGCCCACTAGTATATATCAACACTTGTAATCAGGAAAGCTTAAAGGCGTACAAGAACAACGTCGGGTGAAACAAAATCCATTCATAAGTCAACCTTATGAAATTCTAAAGCATCGTTCATATGTTGAAACTTATGAAATTCATAAGATTATTTGGTTCAGTGTAAGTAATACCGACAGTAAGAGCATTTCTTGACCATTTCTTGTCCTATCCTAATGCACATTACTCTTCAGCTGCATACTAGCCTTGAAAAGGAAGGCAAACTTCGAAACGTTAGTAACGCCTCCACGTGTATTCTATATGGGGCTGTCATTTTCTCTTGCGGAATAATATTCCGTTCGAGAGTCGCTGCACTTTACTCAATTTTTGTTTATTTTATTTTATTTTATTTTATTTTATTTTATTTTTGTTTATTTTTTATTTTATTTTATTTTATTATCTTGTTATCCTCATGCCGTTCCCTCGTTGTGCAAACAAAGGCCAAAGTACCTTGAAAACAAGGTAAAGTATATTGCCAGATGTCATACACGCTAAGACAAGAAAACGGAAACTTCGGTAAAAAATACCGAAAATCACACAAAAGTGCACATACTGAAATTATCGGTAAACATGGATTACCGAAATTTCGGTATTGCTGGAAAACCGGGAAAAACATTAATAATTACTTATTTTTGAACGGTATTTTTTACCGAAACTGCTAGCAGCTCAATGAGAGAATTTTTTAACCAAATTTAGGTAAAATATAACGATAAAATCTGTAAATCCACTTTACTGAAACATTAAGTAAAATCAAACGTTTTGTTTCGGTAAATTATACCGATACTTTAGGTTTTGCTACCAAAACCTAATTTTCGGTAAAATGAAAACCGTATTTTCGGTAATCTTATCTTAGCGTGTAGTATTCTCACATACAGGCTCATTCGAGCATACTCAATGTTAAGTAAATTTTACACAATTTTATAAATATATCTAAGGCCTACCCAAGTAACCACAAGCATTATATCATAACACTAATTCGACCGACTATCAGCAACAGTAATACCATATCACATTTTTTCAACAACTCCCATGCTATGTAGCATTACCTATACATAAAACATGTTATGATGCATTACTATATTTCTACAAACAGCTTAACGTTAAATACGCATTAAATGATCCATTAATGCATTGTCTCAATAAATGCTTCATTGCTAGCTAAAAAGTAGCATTGGTGCAATATCATCTGGATGACGTTTTCCAATTTCACTTTGGAAAACAAAAACATATCACCTTCATTCTCCTTAACCAGAAAGTTTGATTCTTAAAATTTCAGCAAAAAGTATGGATGCATTATGGGGAGCCGCGGGTTTTTCTGGTTGTTTATTTTCAGAGGACGGAGCTGTTTTTTCAATCTTTATTCTCATATTTATCTTTTCATTAATGATCCAGTTTCAACCTGCACCGGGCATCAAAATTGTGTCGGCTTGTTGTGTGATGACGGCGGTGGGTATGATTTCATTTGTAGCTCGTATCGGGTTGAGGTTTGCACTGATTAAAGGTTAGGGTATCGCAGTCTCAATGGCGTGTTTAGCAAGAAAAATCTAAAAATAGCTGCATGAAATATGTTTTTATAGAACGACAAAGAGGGTATGTTTGGGGTGTGCTTCCTTAATATTATGCAGTTGTCTTATATAATTCCATTGCTCTTATGGCTAAGAGCGTTAACACAACCGGCATTCATCGACCAGTCGTGAGAAGCCTTGGTTCGAATCTCGATGTAGGAAACACATTTGAGCTTATTAAAAATATATCCCATCATTGTTACGCGCAGATGCCATAAAATAAAATAAAATAATATCCCCACAATAAAACGTAACATAAAAAATGAATTCATCTAGAAGAAAATTAAATATTTTTTCGATGTTTCTTTTTCCAAAATACCCCAAGCTCTATATATGCTTTTTAAAATGCAATAAAACATTTCAGTAGAAGCAGTAATTCAACTGCTGAAAAAGTAACTATGCCCTAAATATACTTATATTCGGGCTTCAATAAAACATGTGCGCTAGCTTTAATTTGACAGGAGTGGGGCCCTTTTCGACTTTAGTTCTACTTTAAGGACGCAAGTAAGATTAGATTGCTCTATACCAAAAACTTATATCGTAATATAATGCATAATTGATGTATCTATATAGAGCTTCATGGTTACTTGGGTAATATTTGAAGCAAAAATGTGGAACCAACAAAGTTAAGCAAGGCTTAGCTTAAGATCAATAAAGATTGCAAAAAAGCCATAATGGGTAAAAAATACCCATTTCTGCGTACAGATTATGTACACGCAATTTAGGGACTACCAAGTGACTGAGTAGATTGCACTCATTTTTGCAAGCAGTATGCTGCCGTTATTCGCATAACTGTCCCATGTATATAGGGTATCCCATAGAACATGGGACAGTTATGCGAATAGCGGCAGTATGGAGGTGTCAAAAAATGAGTGAACTGTATTTTCTCGGATGAATTTACCCAGATTTTGGTAAACGAATATGATAGACATTTTCATAAAGTTCAAAATGGAGAACAAATGAAATCAAGTTGTATTTGCAAAGTGAGTTGGTGAATTTTAAAATATATCAATGAAATGGAGCAGCTGCGGAGATGCCTCGACGACGGGAGCTATCAACAGCTTGTTGGGAAGTTTTTTTTTTATAATTCAAGTCAGAATATATGTTTATTCAGGTACCGAAGCGGATTGAGTATTCATCAATTTTGGGAAGAAGACTTCTTTAATCACCAGGAACATTCAACGGAGTGGGAGATGGTAATATTGTTCATGCTAAATTTACAAAGATATGCATTTAATAACATAATTTATTCTATTTATTTGTTGCTTGGTACATGTGAAAGGACCTTGCAAATTTTCACGAAGCTACATCGGAAAGGTCTTCGGGCAAAACGTACCTTGCAAGCGGCAGATGTTTTATTAGTTTTTTTTAAAATATTTTGATGTATAAAGAAACAGCGAGAAAGTGTGTGAACGAAGTTTGTTATAATTTGAGAGAAGCAATTCAAGCTGAACAAATTTGAGCACATTCTTTGTTTTCCTTGTTTATTTTATTTTATGTTGAATAAATTCAGTACTGTTTTAGGGCCAATTTCTTCACCTCCGCTTAGAGCTTAAACCATGTTTAAGCGTATGGGTAAGCACCACTTAGGAGTTAAGCGGAGGTGAAGAAATTGGCCCTTAATCACTTTGTTTTAAATTCATCCTCTTAAACTAATTCTGGAGCAACAATAGAAAAAGGCCTATCAACATTTGTAAACAAACACTTCTGAGCCTATTTCCTCGCAAAGCGTACACAGAGACGAATTTGATTGTCAATTTTACCATTATTGGGGGTTAGGATTATAGACACTCAAGTAATAGACCGGACAACGTGCCGCCATGTTGTATCCAAAACGAACAATTCCTCGCATTTCCCATACGATTTGACAGTTCTTTTGGATACATCAACTGTGCCAGACTCACGTTGTCCGGTCTATTACTTGAGTGTCTATAGTTAGGATGACTATTGCAGTATAGATCAATGCACGATGGCGTCATCAATGCAGTTTTGACAGTTCAGGGAGCTTATTTACATGGACTTAGAATATTTTCGGTAAGAGCAGTTTGAGATTTTGTGCTCCGAAATTGTTGCGATTGAATTAAACTTGCCAGAAAACAGACACCACTGCTTATTTTTACATCATTTCCTGAATCTAATCGTACAGAATCCGGAAAAAGCCAATGAACAATTTCGTTTGAGCGGTTCAAATTCTAACACCTTGTAAACAAGCTCCTTGAACTGTCAAAAAAGTGAGGTTAATAGATTCGGTGCAATGATCTATAGTGATTTCAAACCGACTACACACAAAAAATAAATCTTGTTTTATTAAAAATGTTGCACTTTACTTCTGAAAAGTGTTTATTTTTCATTAAATTGAAAGTAAAATTATCTATAACGAAAGTTCTCCGTTTGATTTGAAAGTGTTATGTTTTGATTCAGTGTGTAAATTTAAAAGTGTTTTCTTTTACAATGAAAATTGTAGAACTGTCAAATCCACCAACACAAAGGCAGTCGTCATCGTCGTTGTCATTTTAAATTTTTCAATGTTGTTGTCTGCGTTCGCAACTACTGTGTTCTTCGTTGCTCCCGTCCGCGTTGGGTAAAAATTGCGAGGAAAATGCTTTGTTCGTGTTCGTTTCCTGTAGAAAAAGTACGTCGGTTGTGTTTTCGATTTTAAAAGCTTCGGAAAGTGGGTAATTCTTTTGATTATATTATTTACAGGCGAAGAATGGTAATGGCTTCCGAAAGATATGCTACAATTGCTGATCGATCACATTTGGGAGTTCATTCGGAGCAGCTTTAGCCGAGATGTTGTTAGAACTGCGTAAGGATGGACGAATGCGAAATGCCATTGGAGTGAACGAATGTGGATGACATTGTACGACTTACATATAAGAATCCGTAGCAATTATGAGCTATAAAGAATCAATCAGACAGACTACCTGTTAACTCAATCTAAACATCATACTGTAATTTTAATTGCCCGACAAAATAATCTTGAAAATTAATTTTTGATTAAAAAAAAATTTGCATTCATGCCACGCTTTCGGATTGAAAATTCTACAATTTATCGAAAAATAAACCTTTTAATGTTAAAACTATTTTTTATTTCAATCCAAATGCCATATTTTTGTTCTTATTATACGACACTTTCTTGTTGAAAGTTTATTTTGAAATAAAACTTATTTGCTTTCATTTTCAACGATGCGACGATTTCGATTTGACAGTTCTACAATTCGTTTTGAAAGTTTCAACTTTAAAATGTACCAAGCAGGAACAGTTTAATTTGACCGTTTGAACGTTTTTGTTGTAAAAGCAAACCGCTTTCTACGAAAAAGAACCAACGTAACTTTTCAATTGTAGCAATGTTTCTTTTAATTCTATCAATCATTATTCTTTGTGTGTATGATCATGGTCAAAACGGCCATTAAAAATAGTTGATTCAACATTTGCCATAATGTCGGAATAGTCCTTGTTACCATGATCATAGTAAAAAATGCCATGAACGTGATGAATTCCACCATTTTCATGGTTATTGTAACCATTATATGCAATAGTCATCCTGACCATGATATAATTGTCGGTATAACGATAGATTTTTTCTCAGAGTACAGACCAGCAGTTTGGAACACACTTAGATTTTTTTACAGATATCTGTAAAGTTTTACTGAATTCTCAACAGCTGAACGTTCGGTAATCCGATTTAACGGATTTCGGTAAAATTTTACAGATATCTGTAAAAGAATGACCGGATTCCGGTAAAATTTCACCGAATTCCGTTAAATTGGATTACAGAATGTTCAGCTGTAGAAAATTCGGTAAAGTATAACAGATTTTTGTAAAATAATCTGAGTGTGTAGATTAGCGTTGCCAGGTAAATTTATACAATATCGATATTGCTCATTAAAAAATATCGGTATTTATCGGTACAAAGTAAAATTCAGATATTTTTCAAGTGAACTATAGTTTAATTTTGATATAAGATTACAATATATTTTGGCGATCATTTTTCTTCTATTTTCAAATTTTATATGAACAAAGTTTGACGTAAACATAAAAAATAAAATAAAAAATGCATTAGCCATTTTTTTTAATTTTTAGCATCTCGAGGTTGAATATGTATTATTTGAATAAATATACTTTACAAAATACATATTTCAGAATACCCAAGTAACAAATTCAATTTTAAGGTACACTTGAAGAAGTTTTCAAGACTCATTTGATAAAACCACGCATAAAACTAGATATTCTACATAACAACGATAAAACAGCCATAAAACCCTCTTAAGTTCCAAAAGGCCCATACTACAGGAGGTTCTCAAGACTATTTCCCAAGGTTCACTTAAAACTTGATAGTTTTATCGGTACATACTTGAAATGACATTCAAGACATGCTTAAAACTATGATAAAACTACCACAAGTTTTGATAGTTTTATGATTTTCCTCTTTAAGAACACTTCTAGTCCGTCTCAAATATGTTTCGAAGATTCCACTTTTGGATTCGTTCTGCTAAATGAGGACCTTTTTTTATAGTCGAGTGGAAGCTAAAGAAGCAAAAAAAATATCGATATCCATATGACGTTTCTTTTCCAAAGTGGATACGTATGTAAATTAATTGTAAAATTGACCATAAATGCATGAGTTTTATGCCTGCAATTGATACATTTTTCATGCGACGTTCAGTTTATTGGTGTTTTATAACATAAAAGTTCGAAAATTTTAATGCCCCACGGAATAATTGTTTAATTTAACAAACATTGTTTTGTTTAACAAACAAAAAATATTTCAAAATGTAACAATTAGGTGAGAAGGCTAATAAATCGTTAGATCTTGAATAAATTGTGTCTACAATCCGTTTGAAGTTTCAACATGAAATTTCAACAGCAAAAATTGTTCGTAGCATTGGAAAAACGAGAGTTTTGTTGCATACATATGTAAATGGCTACCATTCCGAGTGAATCCAGAATTGCCACGCTCGCCATTTTTTCAATGGTTTTATCTGAAACTACCATAAAACGCAAATAAAACTAATACTTCTGGCACAAGATTAACAAGATTTTTTTAAGAGCTCGACAAGTTCATCTTTATTTATTCTATTCTTGAAAAAGATGAGTTACGCTTGAATAAAACTTATTTGAATTGCTCAAGGTAAACAAGTCTTTCGTAAGATAGCCATAAAATCAATGTGGAGAAGGCACATAATCAGAAGTGCCTATGCATTATTGTTGCTGTTAGTCATCAATCTCACTCATAATTTACTGTTATGAGTAATCATAAGAGAAAGTCGATAAGAACAAAAAAAACATCACGTCGGAAGAAGTGCGGTATGTAGTGGATCACTGAGCGATCCCAACGCATTACTTCCGACTTTAGATTTAACGTATACAACATGAGAATTTTCGCTCTGATGATATATTAGTTTTTACTCGCAACGAGTATAAATATTGTGTAGCCTGTTGAGAATGGAAATGCTCGGGGGACTTTAACATTAACATAACGATCCACTAGTTTTTGATTTCTTTCACCTATGGGCGTCCATTTTGACAGTTTGTTTATTTTTCACATACTGTTCTTTCTCAAGAGTATGTGCTCTTATTTAAAATCAAATGGTTCTAAGAGCGGTTTATGGCAGCATTTCCAAGATACATTCATCTTGAAGAAGAATGTCATAAAACTTTTTCAAAGCTTTCATCAGGTTTTATGAAAGTTGCGAAACGATGTCTTGAGAGGGGGATCAAGAATCTTATAAAACTATTTATAAGGTGGATTACACTTATAACTAATGTAGTTTTATGGAAGTTTCTTCAAGTGTTCTTTAATCATTCTTAAGAACTGTTTATCAATCAAAACCACCTTGACTTGTAAAATGTCATGATAAAACCAAATAAACTCCATAATGCTTTGATAAAACTACCATAAAACATGAATAAAACCAATTTGCATTTGAATTGTTACTTGGGTACACACTTCTTAAGATGTTATTAAGATAACAAAAATCATGTATAGCGATAAGGTTTTTGAGCCAACTGCCGTTGTGCTAAGCACCTAGCTAAGCACATCCCTTTTTTTTTAAATATATTTTATCACAAAAACGGATTGATTCTAGTGTATGGAAGAATCTAGGCAACGCAAAAGTGAGGTTAAACGTTGTAGATGGCGCTTGTTTAAAATGGTTTTTCGACCTGTCTAAGCAAAGTAATTGGTGATAAAAAGATAAGAAAATCGACGATAATGATCTTACTAACCAATTCCATACAGTTTGACAAATAGCCAGAAAGTTATTATCAATTTCAGTTTTAGGTACTACGATGCTTTACCTCACTTTAGCTTTTCTTGGATTCTTCAATACCGCTTCCAATTATACACACTTATCCATACATACCACTGGATTTTTTAGTCACGAAAAGCTAAGATATGATCGATTATTCAACACTGCTTCTTGACCGCATAGTGTACTTGATATTTTTGATTTTTTTTTGCTTGGTAGAACGAAAATAGGCGACTACGACGAAGTAGCGCTCTACCCTATCAATAAACTCATAATTTATTTTGAAAATCCCATATTAAAAAGCATAAATGTATAAAGTATTGTTGCTTGTTAATATAGGACTGATGAGTTTATTTTGCTTAAAATTACAACCTGTCTTCATTTGTGCGGAATATTTTTCCGAAAGTAAAAGTGACAGCTCCCATTAGTTTGTGTGGAAACCTTACAAATTCCAATTTTGTTCTTTTCAGGTGAATACTACTGCAGAAATTTCTTTTCGAGTTTTTACTTTTTCGTTTCAGTAAACGGAATTTAACATGTGTTTGGGATAGAAAAAGAAATTTCTTTCGAACACGATACGCACCTATCCATTTGGAAACGTGACCGCAAGAATCATGGACCATCTGAAGTACTCTATGTTGGTCGAAGAGCTCGTTGACAAACTTCCACCAAATTACAAATTGGATTTGGTCCGCTTTGAGCGGGACCAAGTTGATACTCCGTTAAGGATCTTTATTGGTATCTCAGTGTCAGTCATTCTCCAAGGTCAGTGATTTCTCCGCTAACGATATCAACGATCGTAATGGCCCAAACACAATGATAACGGAAACGGAAAACGGCAAAGCCCGATCTGAGTATGCTTGCTTGTCGGAAAGAAAACAGGTTAGATACAAGCCGATTCTTAGTGGACATATCGAAGTCATTTGCAGCAACTGTCAAAATTGCTGTTTTCCGTTCCGTTTCCATTATCATTGTGTTTGGGCCATAACGAACGTTTCGGAAAAGCGAGGCAAAACAAAAGGGAGTATGTTCACGGCCACAAATTCTCATCCTGCAGAGCGGAAACACTGAGTGCGAGCAGTGAGAAGCCGTGTTGGGTGTGCAAATGGACTATCCAAAAAATCAGGTTCTTCGATGATTTTCGAAAGCTGAAGTGGCAGAGAAGTGCAAGTTGTATGAGCTTTGCTTCCACAAGTACGGGAAGAGTCGCGGCAACTTCAAGATACAATAAAGATACACCATCCGCTCCTACACTGTACTGAAGAAGCAGTTCAGATCGCGGAGAAACAGTATATCGCTCGCAATAGTACGAATCGCTCCGTAGTCTTCAGAATGCTGCCGGGAACCGAAGGCTGGACATTCTAGCTTTCTGAATAAGCTGAAGGTAAATGGGATCGCTGAGCCGCTAGTTGTCACGTGGACAGGAAACATGAAACGTTTCGAAAATAGTTTCAGGGAAGTGGACGTCATGCTGTCAACTAGGGGTTCTACCGAGAAGTTTCCGCTGAGAAACGCACGCACAGTTAGGGAGCTCATTCAACCGAAACGGTTGAAGATCACCTACAAGGTCTACCAGTTGAAGATTACGGCAAAGAAGAGCCGAAGATGATGATCGCTCCAGTTCAGGGTCGGTCAAACGGATGAACCAATCGGAGTTCGGTTGAAGCTAGGCTGAACTGTCCACGGGCTAGAGAAACGCTCGCGTACTTCCACGACAACATATCAGGAGTTGATTCGCAGCCAGTAGTTCCAGGACGAGACCGGTATTACATCGGCGAGATTCCCGGCGAACGCTGAAGAGCACGTGAAATATTAAAAGCAACCACGGTTCAGGTAAGTGACCGATTTGAAACGGAGAGAGAAGATGAAGTGGAAGCTATTTCGTGAAAACGGATGGAAGCTTTGGAGAGGAAACGGGAATAAAACGATGAACTACGTATGAACGTGAACCGCCAGAGCAAAGAGTACCAGACATAAGGCTACGCACCCAAGTTGACCGATGAAGAACTTGCTGGTACAGATACATCAACCATGTGAAATCTTCCATTGAACGTGTGGACAGTTGCGTATATCGTAGTTCTGTCGTAGTTGTGGGACTTCTGTCTCCATTCACAGTGCTGTGGAAGATGCTTGTGCAAGACCTGTGGAGAACGGGTTGTAAATGGAACGAACAAATAGACGAATGCTTTTCGACGTGGATGCGATGTGCTAACTTGCTTCCGTCGATTACAGAAATTAGGTTTCCGCGATGATATTTTGTGAAAGCACAATCTCATCAAGTGCGAGATCTGCAGTTTCACATCTTTAGTGACGCCGGCGAGAGGGCGTACGGCCACGTGGCGTATTTTCGTGCCATCGTGGACGGAGAAATCATATATACCCTGGCGATGAGTAAGGTTTCCCTGAAACAATCCCTAGGTTAGAGTTTCAAGCGGACGTGCTGGGCGCAAGGCTGGTGGATACCATGTAGATAAACCACAGCTTCAAGATTTAGATCGTGTCGAACTGCCGAAGGTGGATGAAGGTTCTCAATTAAGAAACGCTGAATACTATAAAGAAACAGGTGAGCTGTTGAATTTGATGAAGATGTCGCCAGCGCGTACACCGTTAAAGCAGGAGAAGTTCCAACAAGCCGAAAGCCTACTTTTGTGAGGCTTGGCATTTGAAGAGGAGCGGAAAACTCTAATCGAAAATCGGGATGGTCCCACGAGCGAGTGGAGACCTCTGGACAGGTTCAGCCCATTGATAAGCTGACACCACTCTTCAAAGAGAATGGTTGGCGGACGCACAGAGAAAGCTGAATTCCTGCCATTCAACTTTCGCTTCCCGGTGATTCTGCCCAGGGAGCACCACGCTACGAAGATGATCGTGCAGACTTTTCGCGAACGTTTTGGACACGGGTACCGAAAATCCGTGAATAATGAGATTCGGCAGCGGTCTTACATTCCCAAGGCCGAAACGGTTGTCCTAGCACAGACAAACAGACGTAACACTCTAATTGATGCTCATCGTCCACCTAAAAAAATAACGATTAATTTGAATACAAATAGTTGGCCAAGCCACTACCCACAGTGTTCGCATCGATAATAATGATATTTTTCTGCTAAGTGATTTCCTTGCACCATCAGCGCTTGCAAGTGTGAGTGTGTTCAGAAATGTTTTGTATTTTTTTTTCGTCAAAACATTTATTTTGATCGCACCATCGCACCATCGTACCACTCAATCTTGTAGGAAGAATGAATACCATTCAAGCCAGCCGATCGTTGGAATCATCTGAAACGTAGTCCGAAGGAAACTCGTGATATATAACACAAAATATATCATGTTCAATGTTCATTTACACTTACTCATCTTTCGTCCTCCTTTTCTTCCTTGTCGAATTTTTATTGGAAAGGGTCCGTGCTGCACCTTTGAAACTCTTTCTACCACCAGACTCAAGCTTTCCAGGGGCCATCGCAACGGTGGAGGCATCTTAAGTCCCGTTGGGTTCATTATCGGGCCTCGCATTGGCGGCATCCGTCTAGGCATAAAACCCAATGGATCAAGAAGAATTGGTGGGAGAAAATGTGGTGGCGGTGGATAATTTTTCATATTTGAGCGCTTTAGATTTGCCGTTTGGTACTTGTCATCGAGGCAGCATTTCCGAGAGTCGATTCCCCCATCACGAATCTGGACGTCGTCACTGAAATCTACCAAATCTACAAACCCAAGATTTCAGCAAGTTTTAAGGTATACATACACCTCAGCTCTTGGGCTTCAAATGGTGAGTTGACAACTTGGCAGGAGGGTGCGACCGACCTCCGGTCCTCACAAGTTCCTACCTCACGCCTCCACGAGTCATATGATCACAAAAGACTGCCAGCTGAAACATGGAGACGCTGGTTGGCGTAGCCTGGGCAATGTTGTCAATCTGACAATAGCGAAGTGAGGGGGTGCGACCGGTAAATCATATCATAATTTTCCATTCTCATATCTTTCAGGTCTTCCAGGTCATCAGGTATTATAAAATAATTTAAAATTTAAAATTCATTTTTTTTTTCATGTCATACATTGTCTAAGTTTTCTGGGAGTTTGTCTACACTTGCAACAAAACAGCAGTCGGCACAGATGTAATTTTCAGTTCATATTATAATATCCCTTGACTATATATATTATCACATAGGACATTGTTTATTCATAACCATTATCAATCTTCTTTATCATCATCATTATCATTTTGATCATTACTGGTGTTTTCAGGATATATATTTTTACATATTTTTTTTTATAATTTCACCTAATAGGTTATATATACTTTTAATTATTATGTCTTATATGTCCAATTATCATCATGATTTAGAAGTATCTAGTGCCTTGAATAAAAGAAGCTGCAACGGAATCTATGGTAGGCTTTTGCACTTATTACCTAATGTATTTTTCAATTCCAGTTTGCAAATAGACCTTTTCCAAATCTGTGCTGTTTGCCATTCGGATTGTGTCTGATGTTACAGTTCAATTTTTGTCAGTACCGTATCATAACTCACAATACCATTATATTTGATGATATTGTTTTATAGATTTTACTTCATAGATGATTTAAAAATTGCTTTTTGTTGTTTTACGTCCATTTGTCTTTAACTCCCTGTCAATAAAATCTTCTCTGTTTTCCTTACACAGGAGCAATAATTATCAAGCCAGCAAAAATAAAAGTGTATTGCTGTAATAAAAATCAACACCAAGCAGCAAATAGTGACCATGGCAACAGTAGATTAAAATGTATAAATGTAATTTTTGTAAAATTTAACAAACTTTTTTAGATACTTCAAATCAAGATTTTGGGAAATTGCTGCTATCGCTGAAAACGAACGAAAACATTCTTAAGCGCGAAAACACAGAACTCTCCACTTTAACACTTTACAACATTTCTTATATTTCAGGATCCACCGAAAGAGATCATAAATAATAGATACCGAATGATTGCAGTATTTTTCATTTACATAAATATATACACTTTTATATAAATATTTCATGGGAATGGGAGGGACCATCAGGGCACCCGATTGAAGCACTCTGGATGAGGAGAGTGGAAATGCCAACTCCCCATTGCTAACAGTTTGTGAATAGAGGGCGGGCTCTTCTCCCCGCCCATTGGGGCATCCTCATGTTAGATAGCTTGCTCTTTTGACCAATTGTTCAATCTTGTTGTTGGAAGGAGATTCTTTATATCCCTGTGGATACGTATAGGTGATGTTGCCTATCGATCCACCCAATCCCTCTTTGGCCCTTCATACAATGGCATGATTAGGATAATCAGTGGTTATTAAAGCTTGATCAAGTCTAACAGAGGGGAGAGCTCACTGCTGTCGGACTTAGTTTCCGTGCTACAATGGGTGGTAGTACATATCATACATCATCATACATACACCTCAGCTCTTGTTTGGTAGTATTTTGGTGGGGATCACTTTGTGCACTAGAGATTCCCTGTTATTTCCGCTGTTTTTTTCCGCCGGAATGATGTCCAAACTACACTAAACTTACTGGTTTTTGATAAATTTCCACTAATTTTCACTTTTCTACGAACCTGCTTCGCTTGCGTTAAAACAAAGGACAGTCTACACGCTCAAAACTGCCTCTCTTTCATTTGTATTGCTGTCCCTTTTTTTCTCACGGAAAAGTTACTCTTGCCGGGTAAGATAGGTCTCGTCGTCCATCACCACGGCCACGTCACGATTCACCGGGAAAATCGAGTTGACCATCTTTTTCAGCCGCTGCCGCTGCGTCATTGCCTGCAGCTCCGAAACCAGTGGACGCGACTTCCGCTTCCTGGCATGTATGTTCATGTTTGCCAGGAACTTTTTCACTGTTTGACCGGTTGAACCGACCTTCCGGCCAAGCACACGCAGCGATGTAGCCCCTTTTCCCTCGGTCTTCCTCTTCAGCATCCTTCGGTGCTTCTTGTCGTTCAGGGTTGTCGGCCGTTCGGAACCGGGATTTCCTTCGATGCTCTGATTGTTGTCTAATAGTGCCAAGATGTTGAAGATACCGGAACGGGCGTATCTGGCGTCCACAAAGTGCCGCATGATGTCCGTTTTGTAAACGCGCACACTTCTGAACGGAGTTGCTTCACTGTTTTTGCCATCACGGTTAGAGTTCGAATGATAGAGCTGTCAAATTTTGTCTGCTGACTCATGGGTTTCTATGATTGATGCTGCATGGGTAGTTACGTCAGTGCAGCGAAGTTAAACCTTCGGTCCGGTGTCCGCAATTAGTCCGTGGTTGATCGGGAGTTGTTGGCGTTCAAAAACCTTTCACTTATTACACCTAAGTTAAGCTCTCATTTTTGAAAATTTTGAAACAACACTCGGTATTGACTCTAGAAACGTTAAAAAACCGCACAATTTTGGGTTATCAATACACCTTGGTTGTTGCAAATAAATGTATGAAAGTGTTAAATTAAAAAAAAAAACTATTCATGTTGACATTTTCCTGATTGTCAAACGCGCACACATTTCGGATAGTTTCAAAATAAGCCAAACGAGATGCCCAAAACGGGTATGGTGGTATGATGGCTAAAATTTTATTTTCTTCATCATTTCTCTTTTTTTTTTTCATTCTTCGTTTCATTATCAAGCAACTCTTCTCGTTAAGATTCTACGCCGGGAAGATTCTTTTCGGATGTTTCACAAACCTATGTTAATCGAGTCCATATAACTTAAAAGATCCCTAAGCCCGACTGCTAGGTATTAAAAGATGGGTTCGTAATTTTATCGTTGTTAGTTTTGTGAGGACTGAAATTTTAAGTGATAATGAATCTAACCTAGAATTTGCAAGAAGTGTTGGAAGATGTGTTATGCCATTGAAATATCTGAGATTTGAGCTTGAACAGCTTCGAAGCGACGTGGACACGTTTCCATAACACGCTGGAGAATCTTCGCCTGCAACCTTTTCTTTTGTTTTTTTTTTCTCTTTCGATTTTGTTTTAAACATTAACACTATACAATCAGTACGGTACCTGTCTGTGAGTGTGCCTATTTAGTATTTGTTTTTTTTTTTCTAACGATGACGGATTTTTCATTTATTGTAATTGTTTAACACATATCTAGTGGGGATTGGGGATGTCTAGAGTTATTTAAGTTACTAAAATTGAGTAATTATCATAGACTATTTTAGATAAGATATAACAGACTCGTTTGACAACAGTTTTCAGATATATGGGTTTAGCAAATAGAACTAATCAAAAATAATTTCCAGATATTGCCATTTGTGAGAGATACTTGGGAAACGGGAGAACACAACGCGGTGACATTAAACTGCCACGTCGTTGAAGCGTTTTTAACAATATCCTTTGCGGAGACTAACAATGGATTACTATTTACAATGTTTGGTTTGTCTTGCGCAGAATTAGAGAAAACTAATCTCTACCAACGATAATGTGGAAAATGTTTCGAGGCACTGAGATGCAGTGTTGGAAATAATGTTTTTTTTTCTGTAACTAACTCAGTTGGTTTCAGTTGTCAATTTGGGATTTAGTGTCTGGTTCATTCGTGGGAAGTTCCGTTGTAGTTGTAGAATCCGTTCATGCTAACGCTGCCGGCGGGAAGATTTAAAAGTGATACATTCTGTTAACTTGAGTGTAATTGTATTCCATTCTCTGTTCATTGTATTGTTTAAACTAAAGGGCGGACGTTTGATTCAAGTATTTGTCTTCAACCTTGGCTTTTGTGTGAGTTTATTCCTAATGCATGTTTTGCAACTTACTTCTATGAAGCTTCCTGGTTAGTACGAGATTGATTTGAAACTGAGGTATGTGCATCGAGATGTCCTAGATGTCTTGAGCTAATCGATTTTCCAGTGCATAAAATTAAGAGCTTTTCAAGCCAGCAAATCTTAAAAAACAGGCCTTGATGAATATGGTTTGGCATGAGTCGATGAACGGTGATAAATATACTGCTGCCGGTATGTCAAAAGAGAGCTTTGCTTGTATTTTAAAGAAAATAGTGTACATAGCAGTAAAACTGTATTTTTTTTCTGAATGAATTAATAGCACACAACACGTGACGGACGAGCCGACCCGTTTTGACGCCCAGGCCAAAACACTCGATCAAACTTACGGCGTGAGCTCGTCGGTTTCTTTGATGACAGAGTTTGCCTCCATCGTTTCCCGTCGCAGGATCATCTCGTGAATGTGCTGCAAGTACAAACAATCATAATTCTCTCGGAATTAGCCACGCATTTGTTTGCTATATTACCTCTTGATTCTGGACAACCACTATCCGGTGCTGGATGGACGGTGCTAGCAGGCAACTCGTTTGCTCCAAATCGTCCAGTGACGCTCGTCTCATCAACTATGGAACAAAACAACATAATTTAATCAACTATTGATACGTACGGTTTTCGATCAGTGTGTGTCACCCCAATAAAATTAAGATTAAGAGGTAAACTAACTAAAGTTGTGTTCCAATTCACGAATTAATTTTAAATTTTGCTTGACAGATGGAAAATAATGACTTCCCGAGTACTTTTTCAAAAGGACGTAAGTCACAAAATGTAAACAAACGCGTTGTTCATGGCATGTTGATAAAAAATCATGTATATATGCCCTTGTTCGATGAAGTTTTTGATGGATTATTCTTGAAAGATTTAACTAACTTTCTTCAAAACGGTGTAAATTCACCTTTGCACTCTTTGGGAATAATGGTAGATACGTCGCTTGTGTTGAAAAGTAACTGCGAAACATTATGATATCATTTGGATGCCCCTTAACGATTCGTTAGTAAAAGTCTTCATACCAGAAGGTTAAATATCTAGATTTTTTTAGCGAAAATATTTTTACAACGTTTTGTTGCAGAAAAAAAATATACGTCATTTTAAAAAGTTCGACATATCTGTGTGAAATATGACCAGGCCTATTGCAAGGACCACTTTTTCACGTAGACGACATCTCAGCAAGCTCAGCTGTCAAAATAATGTCAACATTGTAAGTTGTGTCTGTTGTTGCTCGTTTACGTTTTGTCTGTTGTTGCTCGTTGCTCGCAAAATGAATAATAAAATACTTCCGAAAACACCGAAATCAGTTGAAATGCTTTGACCAATGTTATTTTTTAGAATTTTCGCCAGTATTCCCGTTGTCTTTCAGCTCTTTTTTTTTAGATATTTTCGGTGTTTCACATCAAAACAAACAACCAAAACAAATTATTAGACTTCTATTTGACAGCTGACAGCGGGCCCAAATCAATTTGAGCCCAGGACATCCTGTCTACTGTCAATTACTGCTATTGATATAGGCCTGTCAATGGCCTGAATATGACAACTTGACGTAACATTTCGACGTAGATTGGCGTATCATTTTGACGCAAGTAACATGCCATCTGTCATACTGACTGATCAAATTAACGTATTATCTTTTTCGATTGCAGACCGTTGTAAAAAACATTTTTCTAAATGAGGCTTGAATTTTCACTCCTAGTGTAGTTTTTAAGCACAGTGATGCGATATCTTTTACCACTGATTTTATGTGAACGAAACGAATTTAGTGGAATTACAATTGGGATAAACATGTCCGGTTTTCAAATAGGAATAAAAATAAACTCAAAAAAGTTCAATGCTGATTTTCACATCTTCGTCCAAATGTTACTTGCGTCTATTTGAAAAAGTACTCGAGACTTATTCCTGTCTTATTTCTGACAAACGGCAACTCAATTTTGACAGACACCTTATCGAAAGCTTGTTGATCAATAACATAGCTAACTAACTAACAAACTAACCTTTCCTCGATTCACATGCTCCATGCTGGCATGTCGCATCGGTTGCATGACGGTGGATTTCCGGCGGATTGGCGTAGGGCCATCCAGTTCCAAGTTCTCCAACATCTGCACCATGCTGTGCCTTCGCGACAGCGTCACTAGTGACTGTCGGTGCTTGGTGTGATGAGTCTTGCCCATTCGAACATCGATCGCCTTGAAGTGGTTCTGAATGGCCAAACCTAGCTCCGGGGCAGCATCGTCGTCCATCAATACCTTGCACCCCTTGAACATTGTATAACCATCGCAACCGCCAAAGATGTAGCTCTTAACGCACAGTGTGTACGTCTGTTCGAACTTGAGCCACTCGTCGCCAATCCTCACGAGCTTGGATTCCACCCGTTGCCCAGGCGGTTGCGTTGGATCAAATGCAAATGACATACCGGCAATCTGGGGGAAACGGCCCTCGAGCTTCGGATAGGTGGACACGGAATTCTCCAATGCTTCATGGAGCACTTTACCCGAAACTTCCAGCACTATCAGTGGATCTTGCATCGGGATGATATTCACCAGATCGCGCATCGTGAACGGCCCTGCTGCGTGGATCTGGTCGGATCGGAATGTTCCTGAGTTGATCATGACCGCATCCGCACCGGTCGCAGCCAACGCTACATCACAGATCCAGTTACCCAAGTTTGTCTCCGACGTACGAATGGACGCAAAGCGTCCATCCAAATCCACCGTAAATACTCCCAACATCTCGTCCATCTTGGATTCGATCGTGTCCGAATACTTTTTCAGCTCCTCCTTCAGCACGGGATCTTCGATGTATTTCGTCGAGTTAACGTCAATCTTTTCCACCGTGATGCTAACCTTTCCGTTCTCGCTCCGTTCCGTATTGACTCCGATCTTCGAGAACTGCCTGAAGTCCGTTCCCGACTTGATCACATGCGTATCCTCGATGTTCAGAATCTCAAACACGTGGTCATGACCTCCCAGGATCAGATCAATGTGCCCGCTGTGCTTCGCCAACTCGATGTCATTGGGCGTTCTCATATGCGTCAACGCAATGATGATATCGCATCCCTGATTGTGAAGCTCGTCGGCCAGCTGGTTGCCAGCCTTGATAAAGTCTATGTATGTGACCTCGTTGGGATCGATCGTTGGCAGTGTGTCTAGCCATTCCTTCTCCACCAGCCCAATGAGACCGACCTTGACATCGTTGTGGTGCAGGATGTGGGTGATCTTCCCACCACCCAACGGCCGGCCCGTTTCGTTGTCCACTACGTTGGACATCAACCAGGGGAAAGTGGTTTTTTCGACCCATTCGGCGAGAACATCCAGACCGTGATCTGCAATGGTCAATTAGATAAGAGAATTTTTTTTGCGGATAGAAGGTGCCTTACCAAAGTCATGATTCCCGAACACGGCACAGTGCGTTCCTACGGTATTGAGGACTGGCACCATCTGTTCTCCTCTCGTGAATGTACTCACTGAAATCGATACGGAAGATAAGTACTGTCAATCCACCGACATAAGTCCTGAAAATCAATACTCACGCATACTAGGCGAAAACGCATCCCCACTGAACAGCACGAGCGGATTCGTGTGAGCAAAGGTTTGAACCGCGGTGCAGAACCGGGCGGCTCCACCGATTGGTTCCTGCTTGCAGGTGGCATCAATGTTGTAGACATCGTTATAGTGCAGGATGGTCAGCTTGCTGGTGCTGTCTTCGTGGATCGTGGCGTTCGTGCTCATACTGTTCGTGGCTGCCTCTGGTTCATTCACGTGTATGCCCTGCTTGATCAGTGCGCCCGGATTTAGGTGCCGCAGGTGAGGCGTGGTCGTGGTCTGAAGCTGTGTAACGGCTCGCTTGCCGGCTTCCCGCACTTCCACCGATGCCTGCCGATGAAGAAAGTTAGGGTAAAGTTGGCATTAGAGGGCGGATAGATGTATGATGTTTTCGCATTGTGTCACACTACTAAGCGGATTAAATCCGGTGGATTAAGGGACCACGACGACGACAAGCTAGCCTGACCACGGAGGCGGATCATAGTTTGTACAGAAGGGTAGGGTGCAGCTTTTGACGTAACATGGGTGGGGAGGCGTATGTTCTGTGGTCTACCAGTGCAGGGAGGTTGGGTGCATGAGGTGTGATAGATACAAATATATGGGGATGCATTCAACAACATGTGATTATGAACATAACTCGGCGGTGGTGCCAGAGCTCTCTATAGCTTAGCGGATTGGAGATTTTCTTTGGCTCAACACTTAATTTAGTCAGCGGAATATATGTACAATAGATTAGAAGCCTATTTTGTCATAGTAAATGATTGTAGTTCTTAAAGGGTGTTTCGATCAAAATTTGGTCGACTTAAACTAGACGCATTTCCTTTCATCGTGCATTAAATTATTTTACACACCCCTCATTCTGAAGATGTGTGCGTGTAGCATCATGCCTATATTTTGATTTGAAGATTAGGACTTCAGTTATCAAAATGTCGTCGAAGGAAGAGAAGCAACGCAAAATCCAAACTACTCTCACGCCAAGTTAGTGAAATTTTTGAATGTGGCTAAATCAACTGTTACCAGACCTATGACAAGGACCACTTTTTCACGTAGACAACATCTCAGCAAGCTCATCTGTCAAAGAATGTCAACATTGTAAGTTGTGTTTGTTGTAGCTCATTTACGGTTTGTTATACAAAGCAGAAAGATCGCTTTCTATGGTGTTTTACATCAAAACAAACAACCAAAACAAATGATTAGACTTTTATTTGACAGCTGACAGCGGGCCCAAATCAATTTGGGCCCAGGAAATCCTGTCTACTGTCAATTACTGCTATTGATATAGGCTTGTCAATAGCCTGACTGTTACCATCCTATCAAAAGTGTTCGGTGAACATTTGTCGACAGCCAGGAAAGCTGGATCGGGGGAAATCGAAAGCCGAAGGCCACAGCGACAAGAAAAAGTGTTGCCCGCTGTTTCAAGCAGAACCCTAACCTCTCCGTCCGAGATGTCGCAAAGAAACTGGGAGTGGCGCTTTCAACCGTGGATAGAGCTAAAGAACGAGCTGGACTTACAAGAAAGTGGTGACTCCAAATCGCGACGATAAACAAAACACGTCGGCTAAAGCACGATCGCGAAAGTTGTACACGACGATGCTGACAGAGTTTGATTGCGTGGTACAGGACGATGAAATTTACGTCAAGGCACACTTTAAACAGCTCCCTGGACAGGAATTTTGTACGGCAACCGGACGAAGAAAGGTGGCAGATATTTTCAAGCACATTAAAATGTCAAAGTTCGCGAAAAAATATCTGGTTTGGCAGGCCATCTGTACTTGTGGCTTGAAGAGCAACGTTTACATTGTAACCGGAGCCGTCAAACAGGAAATTTATCTGAGCGAGTGCCTGCAAAAACGTCTACTGCCTTTCCCGAAGCGACACAATTATTCCGTTCGATTTTGGCCCGATTTGGCATCTTGCCATTACGGAAAAAAGGCCATAGACTGGTATGCTGCCAACAACGTTCAAGTGGTGCCCAAGGACAAGAACCCTCCCAACACTCCGCCCAATCGAACAACATTGGGCCACCGTCAAGCGGAACCATAAGAAGACTCAAAGAGTTGTTGTGAGCGAGAAACAGTTCAATGCAAACTGGCGTTGTGCTGCGAATAAAGTGCGAATAAGGTGTTAAACGAAAGACCCGGCAATTCGCATTGGGTAAAGAGAAAGCTTAGCTGAATATTTCTCCTGTATTCTGTATTAACTGAACTTGAAAAAGAAAAAGAATTTGACTTATTAATAAAAACTTTGACCGACTCACACACATTACTGTTTGACCAAATTTTGATCGGAACAACATTTTAGCAAGCGGACGAAATCTTGAAGCGTCTAATCGTTCCTGATGCGATCATCGAAGCTGAGGCAACGACCACACCTGACGATCGGTACGAAGAAGATGCATCTATGGATGATTTTTCAGGTTTATCGATTAACGAACACCTCGTAAAGAGACAGCAGCAGAGCAAAACACTTGCGTTGCCGGTGGCAACAACGTTGACGCCAGGATCCTTGCCAGCAATCCGTGAATACTAGGAATTTGATGGGATCAAGGGCAAGTATTTGCCACTGATTTTCGATGCTCTTGGAACCATTCGTCTAAATTCGGTTGAACCAGAGAGAGCATTCTTATCAGCTAGCAACATTGCCAACAAAATCCGATGCGGATTGGGAGATGAATCGCTCAGTATTTCATGTCTACTTAAGTTTCACTTTGCCCAGATGAACAAGCAATGATTTTAACATTTGATGTTTGTCAATATATATTGTTTTTCACCTTAAAGTCGAAATCAAAAGTTTTTTTTTTTGTATTTCTGAATTTTTTTCAAATACTGGTATTTTACCGTTATTGCCGGTATTGACTACACCAAATACTGAATACCTGTATTTTTCAAAAATGGCCAATACCGACCACCCTATGTTCTATAGGGCCATCGTGAAAAAAATCCATACTTGGTGGCTGCTCGCTTTGTTCTACTTCCTTTATTTCCCTCTTAAGGCGCTGACGCCACGAGCCCCAGTAATGGAGTGATGGAGCCTCGGAGATGACGCAAGTTATGTGCCGCAGTTGTCCGAGGTGCTCAAACCACCGTTTCAGCTGAACAGTGGGGCGGTTAGTTACTGCGTAGTCGCGCCTTTCACTGGCATCTTCAGGGTCATCGTTGATTCACTTATGTGCTGGGAGATATCGTAGAACAAGTGCTGTCCAACGGAAACGTACATCAGACTGAAGGCTGAAACGGGTAGAATTGGGCTTGTGATTAATGCTATGAAAACAAAATACATGAAGCAAATAGGCTCGCGAGAAGACAATGTTAGCCTCGTTCCACGAGTTCAGATCAATGGTGATGAAATCGAGTATCTGGGTTCATTGGTGACCGCCTATAACGACACCAGCAGAGAGATACAAAGACGCATTATAGTTGGCAATCGTGCCTACTTTGGACTCCGAAGGACGCTGAGATCGAACAAAGTTCACCGAACTATGGAGGTGACCATCTACAAGACATTAATTAGAACGAGAGTTCTCTACGGCCACGATACATGTACATTGCTAGTGGAGGACCAACGCGTCCTTGGTGTCTTTGAATGGAAGGTGCTGCGTACGTTCTACGGTGGACTGCAGATGGAAGACGCAACGTGGAGGAGGCGGATGAACCACGAATTACACCAGTTGCTGGGAGAACCTCCCACCGTACACATCGCAAAAATTGGTCGATTACGATGGGCTGGGCATGTCGTAATAATGTCGAACGACAGCCCCGTTAAAATGGTTCTCGAAAATGAACCGTCGGGTACAGGAAGAAGATGCGTGCAACGAGCAAGGTGAATCGATCAGGTAGAAGGCGACCTGCGGACCCTCCGCAGACAGCGAGGCTGGCGAGGTACAGCCATGAACCGAATACAATCGAGACAACTTCTGTGTACAGCAGAGGCCACACCGGCCTTGGACTGATTGGTAAGGTAGGTCCAGGGACAGTGATGGTGAATAATACACCGCTTCTAACGATAGAGGCCAATCGATTGGCCTCGACGTTTTCAGGGACCGGGTCTCCTTGGTATTGCAGTTTGTGGGGGGGTAATCTGGGCTTAAGGGTGGGTTGGGGTTTCTGAGTCGAGGATGGTCACTGCCATCCAGACAGCTCAAAATAAAACACTGTTATGGGAGCTTTTGGAAGAGGGCGAAGTGCTTGTCATTGATTCCGATGCCGACCCCGTCATCCGTGAGTCATCCGTGTATCGAACACGGAGTGCGAATAATCGAAATAATCGATGGTCGACAAGCTCGCGTTACGATGCTTGAAGATGCATAACCCTGATAGCTGATAGTGCTTGGAAACGCCGGTCATCCGTACTACACAAATGGTGACAATCCCGGATCCTTCGTCCCTGTTACTTCCATTAATTGGCTGGTTCTCGATGTTGACTTTGGAAGGTACGTTTATGGAGAAAGTATCACAAGAAGCACATCATAAAGGATGGAACGGTCAAAACTTGGTCGACTCAAACATGACGTTTTTTTTTAATCGTGTCTTTAAACACCTTGAACACTCCTCATTGTGTAAGTTCAACATGCGTGCGGCATGTTGACTCTATTTTGGTTTTGCCATTTTCTATTCAGTTGTTAAAATGACGTCGAAGCAAGAAGAGCAGCGTATCAAAATTTTGCACGCGCATAAGCATAATCACAATTATTCCCACGCCGACTTGGCAATTGAGTGTTTTTGCCAAATTGCCAAATTAATCGTGACGAATGTTATAAAATTGTTCGGAGAACGTCTGACGACTGGGATCAGGGGGAGATCAAAACCAGGAAGCCACTGCGACCGGAAGAATAGTGGCCAGCATTTTCAAACGCGATCCCAAGTTTTCCATCAGAGATATCGGAAACAAATTGGGAAAGTCGCATACAACAGTGCCAAGAGCAAAGAAACTAGCCTGTCAACATATGAGGTTACAATGACACCAAATCGAGATGGTAAGCAAAACACAACAGCCAAAAGAAGAGCGTGTAGGTTGTCCACGAGTTTATTGACCAATGCGACCTAATGGACGATTAAACATACGCCAAGGCTGATTTCAAGCAGCTCCCAAGTCAAGAGTTCTATACGGCAACCGGTAAAGTAAAGGTTCCCGAAAAAATACTTGGTTTGACAGGTAATCTGTGCCTGTGAGCTAAAAAGCGAAAGTTTCGTGACAACTGGCTGGCTCTGTCAAGCAAGATATTTATGTAAAGGAATGCTAGCAAAAACGCTTATTGTCTTTCTTGAAGAATCATAGTTCTTCCTTGTTGTTTTCTCCAATCCTCACTACTTGCCACTTCGGAAAAATGACTAAGGAATGGATATCACCATTAGGTGCAAATCGTACCCAAGGAGAAACACCCTCCAAACTCAAGATATTGGGCAATACTAAAGAGAAACCTCAAGAGAACTCAAAAAACAGTTGGAAGTGAAAAATAGTTCAAATTGGCAAATCAGCGTTCAGCTTCAAATAAGGTGGATATAACAGCGTTACACAACTTGATGGAAGGTGTGAAACGTAAAGTCCGACAGTTCGCATTTGGAAAATCTGAAGCCTAATCAAATAGTTTTTCTGTGTTTTGTAGACGATGAACTTCAAAAAGAAATGCGGATTAACCATATGTATAGTAAACTAATCAGTGTGCACTTAATCATGTTTTGACCGTTCCACCCTTTATGATCTTTGAGAACCTACTCGATCAGGTGCTGAAATACCTTGAGCATTCATGCTCGATTATATTTTTTTGGAAATGTCAGAGCGGCTTTGGCGCCGTGAAGAGATTGACCTGACGTGCCGAGGTGCGTATCAGTTTCGATTCCTAGTCGGAAGGCGTGTTAGCAGACATCCAGGTAACATTCTCGGTGGAGAAAGTTGGTGAGACGGTGGTTAACCATTTTCTACTTGATTCCGTAGCAGATCAACAAGATCTGACTAAAATCTATTCATTCGCGATTGATGTTCTTCGCCAGGATAATTATGCCTGCCGGGCCAGTTTCCGAAGAAAAAAGTACCAAACCCATCCGATTTTGTTGATTTCCGGAGAGGGAATTTGACCATCGAGAATGATGCGTTGATGCGTATAGTTGGAAGTGATATTTCGGTGGAGTTCATCCACAAAACCATCGAGCGCAAGCAGGGGCGAAAAGCGTTCTTCAGGGAGTCTGCTGCGTCGCTGTCAACCACATATAGATGCACCATAGTTCACCTGATTTTGACAATTTTGGACATCTGACAACTGGAATCGACAAAGATTTTTCATTAGGGCCTAAAGCTTGTAATACACTGTTTGTCCAATAGCCAAATATTTGGCATAGGCAGCTAGACAACTGACAGATATCATAGATGTTTGTCAGATGCCTATCTGCCTATGACAAATATTTGGCTATTGAACAAACAGTGTACTACAAGCTTAACTGACAAACGTAAACAATTCCTTCTTCCTTGAACTTTTCGACCTTGGAAACCTACCTCATTAATCTACCACAACCATTTCGGAAGAACAAGAAGCGTAATGTTAGATAAGTTGGAATCGATCAATGCCATGGCACACTGGGCCAGAATAAAAAATTAGCAGGAATAAATTATTTTCACTATGAAGATGCGACTTTAGGTCAAAACTGTCTTCGGCAAAGTTTTAGCTTACAATTAGGGCTTTTATTTCAATATATTCAAGGACCACCTAATTGAAACTGATGTCAATCAATTAGGTGGTCCTTGAATATATTGAAATAAATATTCTATCTTTCACATTTCTTGACATAAAGCAATACTATGTTCGACAAAGTTGTTTCTTATTAAATTTAAAGCAACTTTGCTCCAGAAACCATAGTCGTAGGTCTTTTGTGTCATTAGTTATGATCATTTTTACGCTTAAGAATAGGGTGGCCCTGAAAATTTTAGTATTTTTCGCGTAACTTTTTCATTTTGAGTTTAATGAAAATGGCGTTTTCCACAAATGTTTTAGAACTTGTTTAAACACACACTTTGATGAAGAAAAAACGTAATTTCATATATCTGTTCAAAAGATATCGTGGTTTTAGTCCAAGAATTACGATATTTTAAAACAACAATTATTTTTTAGAGGGGAAAAACGGGGATACAAATACGATTGCATATGAATGATAAAGATAAGAGGTCTCTTTTGTATATTAATATCCACTATTTAACATTTAGGAAAAATTACAACATATCGTCAGCATTATATTCATCAAGTACGAATATGAGCTTCACATTTTTCATTCTGGCCCAGTGTGCATGGGTAGATTTTGTATTACAAGAAATATGCGAAAGAAGCCTTTGTTTACGTTTGTCAGTCAGGTTCTAATCAAAAGTCTTTGTCGAAATAGGCTTGGCAGAACAAATGAACTAACTCTTTCACGCTCGCTTCGAATCCTATGATGACGTGACGATGCGCACATATGAAAGTGATGAATATTAGAAAAAAAAACAGGTTGATGCATTTATCCTAACCATATATTCATCAAATTGATACTGAAATCCATGTGAGCTACAGCAAAATCCTTATTAATTGCTACCCTGGCATTCTCCGACGGAGTCAGCGACTTTTGCTGAGGGCTTTGACCCTTCCCACGATTTAGGAGATTTAAAATGAAAGCGTTGGATGAAGCCGCTCCCAAAAATGCCTCCAGCATTTTTGGTTTGGTAATCAAGTTGAACTTCATGTTGCATGATCTTGTGTGAAAAAATAACCAATCGGTTTGCGAATTATGGGATCGAAGGGTGACAGGTTCTCTTCCATAAACACTATAATTGTATGCTTCTTTTACATCCATGAAACAAACGCACACATTGTAGATTCTTGCTTAGGTTTGTTTCTAAAGTGACAGTTTCTTCTGCTTTGGACGATGCTTTGAGTACACGCATTGTAGTTATATTGACATTTTTGCACTTGCAGACTGTTTCATTGCGTTATTTCAAAACACGTAGAGGACTTCGAGAAGGCAATGGGGTTTATTTACTCGTGTACATTTTTGCATTTGAAGGTTTTATAAAACGCGGTGGATTTTAAGGTGTGGTTCATCTTATATGAAGCCAGCCAGTTCATCTGCTTCGATAAAGACGTGGACATTGGCGAAAAAGCGCGAGCAGTGCACCTTGCTGGAATGCGTAGTTGAAACAGGTATCTAATTATCTGGGAACAACCAACCATGAATCGGTTTAATCGGTGCGACATTGTAACGACATTATGGACATTTTGCAGTAGTGTATACTTACGGAATCGCAGAATAGAATAAAATAGAACAGCCTGATGTATATTGTATTAGCCTTTTGAGTAATTTCACTTAAGAGTTTATTTAGAATTAGCGGTCAAATTGGATATTTTACAGCCGACAACCTATTCAAAATAACGTGTCTGATTTTGTAAATAAAGAGGGGAAGAACTATTCAAACATTAAATTCCTTAACCCCTTAGCACTTTTATGCAAACTAGGACCATCAACACAAGGAATAACATGTTGGTGGTCCTAGTTTGCGTAAAATGCTTAAGGTTTAAAGAATTTAACGTTCTAAGCTTTCTTCCCATCTTTGTTTGCAAAATCAGCTACGTCGTTTTAAATAAGTTGTCCAGAAATGAAAATATTTTCCAAGGTAAACAAAAATATTAGCATTAGGTTATTTTGACGTTACTTGGTTACTAGATCTTCTTTGACCGTTTTACAACAGTGGGCTGATATGTTTCGTCCTTAACGATTCGCATTCGTTGCGTGTGTTGGTATTTTTCCTTGACATGTATTTTGATGACCAAGTCAAACGATAAAAAATAAGCTGTTCCCTCCAGATGCGAGTGGTACTCAAGCGAGCAAATGATAAAATCATACGCCATCTACACAGATAAAAAAAATCACCTCAAGCAAAACGTACGCACAACATCCAGTCAATCTACTTAAACCCATAAAAACCGAAAAAAAAAGTGATTACAACATTCATATAAATATGTGGGTACACTTCAGGGATGGTGAATTACGAGGCAACGAACAAACTAAACAACCGCGAGCACATTCATCTTCACTGGAAAGTGAAATATTGCATTTCGATGCGAAGGAGTAACGTAGCCAACATTCCGCAAGGATACATTGATATGTACAACAGAAAAGCCACCGTTTTTTGGAATTCGTTGGCGGCACACCCACTGGTAGTTTTAGATACATATTGGAGGATAAGTACTAGAAGAAACAACACAACAACAACAACGGTGGATTTTGTCGAGTTCAGAAACCTGTTTGAGCCATCCGACGACATTTTTCAGCCCTTGGGAAACTTCCGATGTTTCAATGCCAGTCGTGCCGTTGTCCACCAGGTCACCCCACTTGGAGCGAAGCGCCGCCTGGGACGCGAAACCGGCCATCTCTCTGGTGCTGCTCGTTCAGTCGGGTATTTTGACTATGTGGCGCGCACCGAACAGCAGCGTGGCAGCAGCAATGAAAAGAAGCAGATGAAAGTAATGAGAACTATGATTACCTACGTAAGTGAAATTGGGAGTTTTTTTGTGCGTGTGTGTGTGTTTCGGTGGAAAATATCATGAAAACGCTTCGATGAACGCAGGATACGGCGGAGGTTAGGAATAAATGGTTTGGGTCGTGGGAGAACCAAGCAAGAACATCGATCAAACTTTGCACGGAAAGTTGAAAATAATTATAATAAGCTTTTTGTTGTTGTTGCCACCGGCAGGAAGCGTACGCATAACAGAAAAGGTTCCAGAAGGCATTTTCTGGGAAACTTCCCATGCCAGTGGGTTGGTTTGTGGCAATCTGAGAGATTTCGAGTCGAATTTGTGCTAAATAGAAGAACATGATTTACATATGCTGGGAATTCCCAAAACGTCTAATTTGCTTATACAAACAAGCATTCTTGCGTTATTTAACACTACCAACAGCAAGTGTAATCTTTCCCCAACGAGGTAGTGATGTTGGATTGCGTGAAAATGCTAAGAGTTTTGAGGAACCGACATTTAAATAAAGATGCAAATTTTATATAGGTTCACAGTCTAGTATCAAATTAGCTCCAAATACGCAAAGGATTTCGACAAGGTAATGATCGCTCTTGCCTCCTTGCATTTGAAGGTTTTTTTTTAAACGTGTCGATTTCAATAAGGCTTGTTCGCGACAAAATCTGGACAGAATAAATTTTTCATTCATTTAATTGTGCATTATTAGTCATCTTAAAACTAATTACAGTTAACTAGAAATTAGAAGAAGAATTAGTATCTTCCATTTAATTCCAACTACCTTTGCTTATCTTCTGAACGTATTTCGTCTACAATGTGCAGACTTCTTCAGTGTCTCGTACTAATAACTCGACTTAATACAGTTACTCTAATTAGGCTGCGTGATGAAACTACCAACGTTTTGGGTTTACTCCAACTATTAGGGTCTGTGCAGACTTCTCTGCAACCGATTTAACTGGTTGTGTCCCAGATTTTCGATGTTTCAATTTTTCTATAGAGAGTCCCGAATAGAAAATTACCATAAGCTGTATGATCATTATTATACATTTTCCATTCATGTTGTAATCACCATTACACGTATCATCACGTGTATAATGCTGGTATAATGTACACACTTGAAAATTTTACGGTATTCGGTAATTTTTACCGAACTTTCAACAGCTGAACAGTTCGGTAATCCGATTTACCGGATTTCTGTAAAATTTGACAAGTTCCGGTAATTTTTTACCCGGAATACTGTAAAAATTCAACGAAATCCGGTAAATCGGATTACCGAACGTTCAGCTGTTGAAAGCAGCACAGTGAATTCATCAGGGTATTAGAATTACAGTACTTCGGCTTGTACTTTACGCCAAAGAGGTTCTTCCGATCGCTGAATTTAGTAATCTTGCAACAAGTTCCCTGTTTTTGGGTGAGTCCAATCTGCGACGGCGGGCATTATCCAGAACACGAATCCAGTACGCCCCGGTTTTTACCAGCCATACCCACTTCGTGAAGTGACTGAAGTCCACCAACTGTTTCGTTAAAACCTCTCAATGTAATCGTAGAAAGCGCGCAACTTTTCAGCTAGTTTCCGATGACTCGATGCAGGATTTTCTTCTACTGTTTCTGCCCCCGGACGATGTAGGAAGTCCGGAATT
>JASCZW010006149.1:0-108711 GCA_034211315.2 Aedes japonicus | reverse complement strand
GCGCATCCGCAAGATCTTCATCCAGTTGTACCGGATAACGATTCGTCGGTTATGGAATACGGCAGTTTTGCTCGTCAGCGGTCAAGGTCGCATCATTAAACTGGAACGTATCTGCACGTGGCGCCCTGCACGCGTTAGGTTGCATGCACTGACTCACAATTACGATCTTGAAGTGCTTCGGCTGGCATTGCTGCCACCCGGATCGGCCTGGTTGCACCACTTCGCGGCTCTGCGTGCGAAGTTATGAACTCCTCAGGTAATCGAACATCTTGAGAAGCTTCCTGAGTTGAATTTTTCAACTCCGCTTCATGATCTTGTACTTCATTTGCATATCATTAGATGTCAGCTCTTCGCCGAATGATTACCGCGTTTGTTTCTGATTTCGATAATTCGACGATGATTTATCATATAGTGGTTTCCGTAACCGGAGCACTCATAGGACGATGATGTTCTGGGATTCCAATGAAGCTCCTGCTTCATGGATAAATCAAAATGAATCGAATTGTCGAAATCGGAGAAGCAAACACGATTGGAAATGTTCGGCGAAGGGCTGACATCCTGTGTTATGTACAAATGGTACAAGGTCATGAAGCGGGTTTGAGGATTCAACTCAAGGAGCTTCTCAAAATGTTCGATTACCTGAGGGTTCATAACTTCACACCTGGTGAGGAGCCGCAGAGATAATTCTGTAAACCGATCCGAGAGTGGCAACATGCCAGCCAGCACTTCAAGACTCATGGTGTGAGTCGAGTGCATGCAACCTAACGCGATACGAAGACACCGATACTGAATACGTTCCAGTTTAATGAAGTGCGACCGAGCCGCTGACTGAAAACAAAAACTACCGTATTCCATAACCGACAAAATCGTTGTCCGGTACAACGTTAGAAGATCTTGCGGATGCGCCCCACCAGGTTCCGGTAATTGTGCAGATAAAATTGATCCTTGGCTGGCACTTTCGCTTCACATACTCAATATGGGATCTCCAGGTGCACTTTGAATCGAACCAGACCCCAAGATATTTAAATGACATAGAATGAGTTATCGGCTTACCCCAAATTTGAAGCTTCGGTTGTGCAGGGTTATGCTTCCTGGAAAAACTACCAACTCAGTTTTCTCCGTAGAGAATTCGATACCTAGCTCTAGAGCCCAAGTAGACAAATTGTCCAAGGTATCCTGTAAGGGTCCTTGCAGATCGACCCCATTGGGTCCCGTGACAGACACTACGCCGTCATCTGCAAGTTGTCTCAACGTACAGTTGTCACCTAGACAACCGTCAATGTCTTTGACATAAAAATTATACAAAGGGGGCTTAAACATGATCCCTGGGGAGACCCATGTAGCTAAATCGTGAAGTTGTAGAGGTTCCATGAGAGAAGCTCATATGTTTCTCTGACAGCAAATTGTACAAAAATTGTTCATTAATGGTGAAAAGCCACAAGCGTGGAGTTTATCTGAAAGAACTTCAACAGATACTGAATCAAAAGCCCCTTGATATCTAAGAATACAGAAGCTATTTGCTCTTTTTAGCAAAAGCTAACTGAATATCTGTGGAAAGCAACGCGAGACAGTCGTTCGTTCCCTTACCCCTACGGAAACCATATTGAGTATCTGAAAGCAGGTTGTTCGTCTCAACCCATTTGTCCAGACGGAAGAGGATCATTTTCTCCAACAACTTTCGAATACAGGATAACATCGCGATGGGTCGATAGGAGTTGTGGTCGGACGCGGGCTTACCAGGTTTTTGAATGGCAATAACTCTCACCCGTCTCCAATCATCCGGTACAATGTTGAGTTCCAGACACTGATTAAACAAGTTCAACGTGCGCCTCTTCGCGACGTCTGGGAGGTTCTTAAGCAAGTTGAACTTGATCCTATCAGCCCCTGGAGCCGTATTGCCACACGAAAGGAGTGCGAGAGAGAACTCTACCATTGAAAAGGGTTGGCTAATCTCATCTATCGAACTCGTGTTTTCGCGAGGAATCATCCGTGCCGGCACAGAATCTGGACAAACTTTTCGCGCGAACTTGAGGATCCATTGGTCCGAGTACTCCTCGCTCTCGTTGTTCGTAGTTCGGTTACGCAACCTTCGCGCCGTGTTCCAAAGAGTACTCATCGACGTTTCGCGCGATAGCCCGTTCACGAATGTTCGCCAGTAACCGCGTTTCTTAGCCTTGATGAGGCTCTTAAGTTCGCGTTCGAGAGCCGTGTATACTTCGAAGTGCTCAGGTGTTCCACGTCTACGGAAAACTTTAAACGCGTCGGACTTTTTACGGTAAACCTCGGTGCATTGCTGATCCCACCATGGAGAAGGAGGTTTCCTGCGAGATGACGTCCCTGGAACTGGTCGAGTTTGAGCTCGAGCGCGCTGTTTAAGATCAGGTTGGAGAGGAAGTTATATTCTTCCAGCGGTGAAAGCCTTTCTACCGTCGTTACGGCTTCATCTACTGCTGTCCTAAACTTTGTCCAATCGATGTGACGGGTAAGATCATACGTGACGCTGACAGATTTCGACGAATTGAACCCGGTGGCAACCGAAATTTTTATGGGCAAGTGATCACTACCGTGGGGATCTTGAATCACATTCCATGTGCAATCCAACGATAATGAATTCGAACAAAGTGTGAGGTCTCAATCTACTGCCAACTGAGGATGTACCAGCCAAACGTGTTACTTCTCCATTGTTGAGAACTGTCATATTGAAGTTGTCACAGAGGTCATATATCAAAGAAGAACGGTTGTCATCGTACAGTTCTCCCCAGCCTGTACCGTGAGAGTTAAAATCTCCCATGACCAACCGCGGAGCAGGAAGAACCGAACAAACATCTGAGAGTTGTTTTCGGTTAATGGAGGCTCTTGGAGGAATATAAACGGAAGCAATGCAAAGGCTTTTATTTTTAATAACAGCCTGACATGCGACAACTTCAATACCTGGAATAGGAGGAAAATTCACTCTATAGAAGGAGTAGCACTTTTGATCCCCAAAAGTACTCCCCTCCACGCGAATCCTCACGATCAAGACGAATAATATTGAAATCATGAATCGGAAGATTGATTTCGGGAGAGAGCCATGTTTCACAAAGAGCGAATGCATCACAACCGGTAGTGTGAGCTGAAAATTTAAAAGATTCCAATTTAGGAATCAAACTTCGACAATTCCACTGTAGAACAGTGATCAAATCCCCGACCTCATTTGGAAAATTATCCATCGAAGGAAATGATAGCTGCAAGGATGGGCCACTTTAATGTTAATTTCTGCAAAAAGGTTTTCACAGTGGGAAGCATTGCCATACCAATGCTTTTGAGAGGGTCAGAAATTTCGAGGTACTTAAAGATACCTTCGGCAATGTCATCAAATGAGAACAGCCCACTAGAGGAGGGGGCTTCTGTTCTTAAAATTGGGGCTTCAGGGTTTTGGATGTCCCCGGAGAGATGGAAAGTCCTGGGTGTAGTTAGTACTACGAAAACCAGGTGGATTAGGATTTTCCTTTTTCCACCTTTTCTTGAATTGGGCAAGCTGGTTTTGGGCTCTGGTTCAGCAATTTTCCGTGGGCGGACGCGTCTTCGCTTCCGTGAAGCACCTTCCGGAAAGCTGAATGATGTTCCCTCTTCAGCCAAATCAAAGTCAGACTCGTCATCTGACAGAGGAGCAAAGGGATTTGTATTGACATTGGGTGATGGTGAGGCTTTCTTCAGCATTTCGGCGAAAGATTGCCTGGAACGCTGTTTTAGCGAGCGTTCTAATTTTTCCCCGCGTTGTTTGTACGCCGGGCAAGATGAGAGAGCATGTGGAGGAGTTTCCTTGCAGAAAGCGCATTTTGGTGTGCTGTCTGCACAGGCGCCATCCTCGTGCTTCTCCCCACAATTAGAGCAGCGTGCCTTATTGCTGCAATGGGAGGTCGTATGTCCCATCTGCTTGCACTTTTCGCAGATCATTACCCGAGGTACAAACAACCGCACAGGTAGTCGAAGTTTTCCCAACTCGACGTATTGAGGGAGGGCTGAACCAGAAAAAGTCACACGAAACGAGTCTGAGGGGGTAAATTTCTTTCACCCTTAGTGATCGATACGGTGCCTAGTTTTGCACATCGAGTATCTTGACTGAAGGAAGCAGAGGGTTCTTAAATCGACCAACCCCTGCTTCAACAGGATCTCAGGGGTCAAACTCGCTTCGGAGACCACACCTTCTATCTCAATACCTCGAGCTGGGATGTACACTAAATACTCCAGTGTAAAAAATTGAGAGACAGCAATTTCGTTAGCTTGTTTAAGGTTGGACACAACGACTTTTAACTTATTGTGTCTCACCTTAATTATCTCGGTCACGGCCGAGAATCGTTTCGTCAGATCGTCTGGAAATCTGGTAATGTTGAGAGGTTTCGTTTTGGGCCGAAAATAGACAACCCAAGGACCAGATGAACTATCTGGATAAGCACGCGATCGGGTACTTTGAGAGCTACCCCATCATTTTGCGCCATAGATGATTCATCTTCCGATAAATCATCCATGGCTCGCTTGTGGAGTTTATGGCTCAACCACTAACGTAGTTATCTACAATCAATCACAGATACACAAATTAAACCTAAGCACACACACTCACACACTCTCAGTCACTCTCCACACTCACACAAACACAAGAGCGAGAAACAAAAACTTATCTTATATACTAATAAAAACTTATCTTATATGTATCACTGATCTACTGCAGACGGGCGACGAATGTGCTGCTGCTGCTGCCGAGCGACGATGAGTGGCCGCGTGTACCGTCTAGGCGTGGAGCTGAACGATGATGATGATATTGTTGGTCGGTGGTGGTTAGCAGATGAACGATTGCACGCTACACACAATGGACTGCTGGTGTGCGTGCCGTATAGATGCGGAGCAAAATGGCTTTCAGATCGGGGCAATATTGCTAATTGCAATTAATGACGTTGTTGCCCTGCTAGATCACACAACGTTTTCTTCTTCAGAAACGGAATTTCACTCGCGATCAAGAAAAACTAAATGAAACTGACTTGAACTGATAATAACACCTACTAAAAAACTTCCAAAGCTACGGAGAGCGGATCGAACGAACTGTACCGTTCGCTTGTTCACTGGGCAATGGGGAGTTCCATTGATGACCTGAAATTATATACCGCATAAAGAATAGTACCTATATAAAAATAATTGATGTGATATAACCACAATGCATTGCCCAGTGAACGCGAACGGTACAGTTCGTTTGGTCCGCTTTCCGTTGCTTTGGAAGCTTTTAACGAGTTGTTTACAGTCTTCAGTATCAGTTTTTCTAAATCGCCAGTGAAATCGTCGCTAGTGAAATCAGTCTTGGTTTACTGAAGAAGAGAACATTGTGTGATAAATAAGTGGTGCAACAACGTCATTGATTGCAATTAGCAATATTGCCACGATCGAGAAGCCATATTGTCCCGCATCTATACGGAACGCACACCAGCAGTCCATTGCGTGTAGCGTGCAATCGTTCATCTGCTAACCACCACCGACCAGCAACATCATCGTCATCGTTTAGCTCCACGCTTAGACGGTACACGCGGTCACTCATCGTCGCTCGGCAGCAGCAGCACACATTCGTCGCCCAGCTGCAGTAGATCCGTGATACATATAAGATAAGTTATTTAGTAGTATATAAGATAAGTGATTTTCATCGTAGTGTGTGTGTGAGTGTGGAGAGTGATTGATAGTGTGTGTGAGAGTGTACTTAGTTTAAGTTTTTTTTTAGGTTTAGTTTGTTTATCTGTGATTGATTGTAGATAATTACGTTGGTGGTTGAGCGTGATAAGCTCCCACAAGCGAGCCATGGATGATTTATCGCAAGATGAATCATCTATGGCACGAAATGATGAGGTAGCTCATAGAGTTACCAGATCACGTGCTTATCCAGATAGTTCAACTGGGCCATGGGTTGTTTATTTTCAGCCCAAATCGAAACCTCTAAATGTTTTTCAGATTTCTGATGATATGACGAAGCGATTCTCGGCCGTGACCGAGATAATTAAAGTCAGACCCAATAAACTTCGGGTCGTTGTGTCCAATCGCAAGCAAGCTAATGAGATTGCTGTCTCCCAGCTCTTTACTCTAGAATATAGAGTGTATATCCCAGCTCGGGGTATTGAAATTGAAGGTGTGGTCTCCGAAACGAGTCTGACCCCTGAGATCCTGCTGAAGCGGGGGGTTGGTCGATTTAAGAACCCTCTGCATCCCCCAGTTAAGATACTTGATGTGCGCCAACTTGGCACAGTGTCGACCAACAAGGGCGAAAAAAAGTTTACACCGTCAGACTCGTTTCGCGTAACCTTCTCTGGCTCAGCCCTCTCTCAATACGTCGAGTTGGGAAAACTTCGACTACTTGTGCGATTGTTTGTACCTCGGGTCATGATCTGCCAGAAATGCAAGCAGATGGGACATACGACCTCCCATTGCGGCAATAAGGCGCGCTGCTCCAACTGTGGGGAGAGACATGAGGATGGCGCGTGCGCAGACAGCACACCAAAATGCGCTTTCTGCAAAGGATCTCCTCCTCATGCTCTCTCATCGTGCCCGGCGTACAAACAACGCGGGGAACAATTAGAACGCTCGCTGAGACAGCGTTCCAGGCAATCTTTTGTTGAAATGGTGAAAAAAGCCTCACCATCACCCGATGCCAATACAAATCCCTTTGCTCCTCTGTCAGATGACGAGTCTGACTTTGATTCGGCTGAAGAGGGAACGTCGTTCATTTTTCCGGAAGGTGCTTCAAGGAAGCGAAGATGCGTCCGCCCACGGAAAGTTGTTGAAAAGAAGCCCGAGACCAGCTTGCCCATTTCAAAAAGAGGTGGAAAAAAGGAAAACACAATTCCTCCTGGTTTCCGTAGTACTAACTACACCCAGGACTTTCCATCTCTCCCGGGGACATCCAAAACCCCTGAAGCCCCAATTTTAAGAACAGAAGCCCCCTCCTCAAGTGGGCTGTTCTCATTTGATGACATTGCCGAAGGAATCTTTAAGTACCTCGAAATTTCTGACCCTCTCAAAAGCATTGTTTTGGCAATGCTTCCAACAGTGAAGACTTTTTTGAAGCAATTGACAATTAAGTGGCCCCTCCTTGCAGCTATCATTTCCTTCGATGGATAATTTTCCAAATGAGGTCGGGGATTTGATCACTGTTCTACAGTGGAATTGTCGAAGTTTGATTCCTAAATTGGAATCATTCAAATTTTTAGCTCACACTACCGGTTGTGATGCATTCGCTCTTTGTGAAACATGGCTCTATTTTCAGGTATTGAAGTTGTCGCATGTCAGGCTGTTATTAAAAATAAAAGCCTTTGCATTGCTTCTGTATATATTCCTCCTAGAGCCTCCATTAACCGGAAACAACTCTCAGATGTTTGTTCGGTTCTTCCTGCTCCGCGGTTGGTCATGGGAGATTTTAACTCTCACGGTACAGGCTGGGGAGAACTGTACGATGACAACCGGTCTTCCCTAATATATGACCTCTGTGACAACTTCAATATGACAGTACTTAACAATGGAGAAGTAACACGTTTGGCTGGTACATCCTCAGTTGGCAGTAGATTAGACCTCACACTTTGTTCGAATTCATTATCGTTGGATTGCACATGGAATGTGATTCAAGATCCCCACGGTAGTGATCACTTGCCCATAAAAATTTCGGTTGCCACCGGGTTCAATCCGTCGAAATCTGTTAACGTCACGTATGATCTTACCCGTCACATCAATTGGACAAAGTTTAGGACAACAGTAGATGAAGCCGTAACGGCGGTAGAAAGGCTTTCACCGCTGGAAGAGTAACTTCCTCTCCAACCTGATCTTAGACAGCGCGCTTCAAGCTCAAACTCGACCAGTTCCAGGGACGTCATCTCGCAGGAAACCTCCTTCTCCATGGTGGGATCAGCAATGCACCGAGGGTTACCGTAAAAAGTCCGACGCGTTTAAAGTTTTCCGTAGACGTGGAACACCTGAGCACTTTGAAAGGTACACGGCTCTCATCAAGGCCAAGAAACGCAGTTACTGGCGAACATTCGTGAACGGGCTATCGCGCGAAACGTCGATGAGTATTCTTTGGAACACGGCGCGAAGGTTGCGTAACCGAACTACGAACAACGAGAGCGAAGAGTACTCGGACCAATGGATCCTCAAGTTCGCGCGAAAAGTTTGTCCAGATTCTGTGCCGGCACGGATGATTCCTCGCGAAAACACGAATTCGATAGATGAGATTAGCCAACCCTTTTCAATGGTAGAGTTCTCTCTCGCACTCCTTTCGTGTGGCAATACGGCTCCAGGGGCTGATAGGATCAAGTTCAACTTGCTCAAGAACCTCCCAGACGTCGCGAAGAGGCGCATGTTGAACTTGTTTAATCAGTTTCTGGAACTCAACATTGTACCGGATGATTGGAGGCGAGTGAGAGTTATTGCCATTCAGAAACCTGGTAAGCCTGCGCCCGACCACAACTCCTATCGACCCATCGCGAAGTTATCTTGTATTCGAAAGTTGTTGGAGAAAATGATCCTATTCCGTCTGGACAAATGGGTTGAGACGAACAACCTGCTTTCAGATACTCAATATGGTTTCCGTAGGGGTAAGGGAACGAACGACTGTCTCGCGTTGCTTTCCACGGATATTCAGTTTGCTTTTGCTAAAAAAGAGCAAATGGCTTCTGTATTCTTAGATATAAAGGGAGCTTTTGATTCAGTATCTGTTAAAGTTCTTTCAGATAAACTCCACGCTTGTGGCTTTTCACCATTAATGAATAATTTTTTGTACAATTTGCTGTCAGAGAAACATATGAGCTTCTCTCATGGAACCTGTACAGCTTCACGATTTGGCTACATGGGTCTCCCCCAGGGATCATGTTTAAGCCCCCTTTTGTATAATTTTTATGTCAAAGACATTGACGGTTGTCTAGGTGACAACTGTACGTTGAGAAAACTTGCAGATGACGGCGTAGTGTCTGTCACGGGACCCAATGGGGTCGATCTGCAAGGACCCTTACAGGATACCTTGGACAATTTGTCTACTTGGGGTCTAGAGCTAGGTATCGAATTCTCTACGGAGAAAACTGAGTTGGTTGTTTTTTCTAGGAAGCATAACCCAGCACAACCGAAGCTTCAAATTTGGGGTAAGCCGATAACTCATTCTATGTCCTTTAAATATCTTGGGGTCTGGTTCGATTCAAAGTGCACCTGGAGATCCCATATTGAGTATGTGAAGCGAAAGTGCCAGCCAAGGATCAATTTTCTCTGCACAATTACCGGAACCTGGTGGGGAGCGCATCCACAAGATCTTCTAACGTTGTACCGGACAACGATTTTGTCGGTTATGGAATACGGTAGTTTTTGTTTTCAGTCAGCGGCTCGGTCGCACTTCATTAAACTGGAACGTATTCAGTATCGGTGTCTTCGTATCGCGTTAGGTTGCATGCACTCGACTCACACCATGAGTCTTGAAGTGCTGGCTGGCATGTTGCCACTCTCGGATCGGTTTTCAGAATTATCTCTCCGGCTCCTCACCAGGTGTGAAGTTATGAACCCCCAGGTGATCGAAAATTTTGAGAAGCTCCTTGAGTTGAACCCTCAAACCCGCTTCATGACCTTGTACCATTTGTACATAACACAGGATGTCAGCCCTTCGCCGAACATTTCCAATCGTGTTTGCTTCTCCGATTTCGACAATTCGGTTCATTTTGATTTATCCATGAAGCAGGAGCTTCATGGAATCCCAGAGCATCATCGTCCTATGATTGCTCCTGTGATATTTGCTGCAAAGTTTGGCCAAGTTGATTCCACTAAATCGTTCTTCACTGACGGATCTTTGATAGAGAAGTCAGCAGGCTTTGGTATATTTAATGAAATTTATAGCGCCAACCGTAAACTTCAAGCTCCTTGTTCCGTATATGTCGCTGAATTAGCGGCAATACATTTTACGCTAGAAATTGTTGCCTCATTAACACCGGATCAGTACTTCATTTTCACGGGCAGTCTCAGTTCTATAGAGGCTATTCGCTCATTGAGGCCGGTAAAGCACTCCTCGTATTTTCTCATGAAAATACAGGAGCTTCTAAGTGCTTTATCTTCGCGTTATTTCATCATCACCTTTGTATGGGTCCCATCTCATTGTTCAATTCCGGGCAGTGAGAAAGCGGACTCGCTTGCAAAGGTGGGCGCTATGGAAGGCGATATTTGTGATCGACAAATCGCCTTCAACGAATTTTTTCCTATTTTTCGTCAACAGTCACTCGTCAGCTGGCAGTATAAATGGAGTAAAGGAGATTTGGGGCGATGGCAACATTCTATCATCCCAAAGGTGTCGAAGAAATCTTGGTTTAGCGGGATGGATGTGGTCGAGACTTCATTCGTGTCATGTCTCGCCTCATGTCCAATCATTATTCTTTGAACGCTCATTTATACCGGGTTGGGCTGAGCGACAGCAATCTCTGTGAATGTGGACAAGGCTATCAGGACGCAGATCACGTTATTTGGTTTTGTGCTGAGCATTCTGGAGTCAGATCTGAGCTTTATGATTCCCTTCGGGCTCGAGGTAGACAACCCAATGTGCCAATTCGAGATATTTTGGCTGTACGTGATTTCGAGTACATGAAACTCATTTATGTGTTTTTGACTAACATTAGCATTAGATTGTAGTTAGTTTAACCTGTATGTTTAGAATAAGTTTTTTTTTATATGTGTATGTGTGTGTGTGTTTTTTTTCCTTTTTCAAGTCAATTCAATTCAAGTCAAAAGAAAACCATAAGTTGTATAGTTATAAGTGTTCATATAATTTTGAATTTAAATTTAATGTGTTATGTAACCATACTTTAAATTCCCACCCTCCTTCCCATCCGTAATTTGTTATTCCTATTAACCTCGAGACGGCTGCGAGTAATCGGCTCTATCCTCCTAACTTTAGTTTTAAGATAAATGATGTATAAAAATATGAAAATTTGGCTCTGTAAAGTTAATTTGATTGAACCTTTACAAATAAATGATTATTAAAAAAAAATATAACCACAATGGAACTGACTCTTAGCTTCGGGTCCTGGAATCCCTACTGAGCCCTTGCGGCACGTCAAGCCGGCCAGTTCAGCGCAAGGGCGTTTATTCTAAGCAGAGATGCTTCAAAAATAGAATGTGGCGCTGTGCTAGAACAAAAACACGATGGCATTAAATTACCCATAGTTTATCACAGTAAAAACCTTCTAAAACAAACATAATATATCGATAAATTAACAAGAGCTTACAGCAATACATTGGGAAATTGATCTTCCTAAAACTTACCTCTACGGCCGAAAATTCACAGTAAAAACAGACCATAACCTATTAGTACATCCCTTTACTACAAAAGACCCAACGACAAAATTAACAAGAGTGCGAATAAATTAGAAGAACTTAATTTCGCTATCGAATGCGTAATAGCAAGAAAAAACGAAGAATCCGACGCTCTTCCACATATCAAATACGCGGTAACTGTAGTGCATATTAAAATTAGTGGGCTGTTTAAATCACCGAAATTCAGCCGAGCGTTGCACAGTGGTCGGAAAAGCCTTTTTTCAGGGCGAAATTAATTACTGCTAAGTGTTACGTTTCCGAATCATGGTGTCTTCTACAAAGTAGTATCTGAACAAGTTGTCCATCTTATGGCGATAATTTGGTAGTTCTAAACTTTACCGCTAGGGCGGCGCTGTTGCTAACTTTTGAACGAAACACAATAGAAGGGTGATATCAAAAGCAAGTTTGTAAGGAATATAATTTCAAGCAACTTTGTCTCTGACACCATTTTTCTATCTCTTCCTTCGACCATGATAGAGCTATTTTTCAGCTTTATATCAGGGTGTCTCTTAAAAACGAGTTTTTTCATTAAAACTTTTTTGTTTCTCATTTTAGGATTAAGTGATCTTCAATCAAAATATAGAAACCGTTATAGCGCACATTTTTTTCGTTACTGTACAGCATTCAGTTTTGAAAGAATAAGTATTTCCATTGGTGTGAACATGTATGGCAAACTTCAATGCAATTTATAAAAATTGTGTTTATTTTCATTTACCAGTGCCCCTAGGATATCTAATCATAGCCAATATAACACGCTACATGCTGTTCATTCACGACTGAAGCGTCGGGCGCTTGTGCACTGCTATAGTTCGGAGCTATTTTGCAGGTTCAGTTTTTTTATTCTAACTTTTTAGTTTCAATTCTTAGGAACAATTAATTTTGGGCAAAGTGTTAAGAAAAATATGATACATGTTTTTGCTGAACTAAATGTATAAGTATATTTTATTGTTTAAAAGTTAGAGGTAATTATAACGAAAAAATGGCCGATTTTAAGCAGTCCCCGCTTGTGTGCCCCAGAAGTACCCGAGCTCATTTATATAGCATTATGTTCCTTGATACCCATTAAAACAATAATTTGATGATTTTTTGGCCAATTCTCGCCTAAACAATCATAAGGGCGAAAAGAAAAAACGCATTTATTTAGCTAAAATTACTCGTAACTTTTGAATCACCAGCAGTATTAAAAAACTTTGTTCAGCCAAAATGTGCGCTATAACGGTTTCTATATTTTAATTGAAAATCATTTAATCCTAAAATGAGAAACAAAAAAGTCTTAATGAAAAAACTCGTTTTTAAGAGACACCCTGATATAAAGCAGAAAAATAGCTCTAGTTTGGAACTACCAAATTATCACCACAAGATGGACAACTTGTTCAGATACAACTTTGTAGAGGGCAAAGGCATGTAGAGGAAGCAACAATGTGTGCTTACTGTGTCAAAGAACCTCTTCACGATTTGCAGAACTGCCCCGTGTACAAGAAGCGCACTGGTAATGTGAAGCGTTCCATAACAGAACGCTCCAAACAGACGTATGCAAAAAATTTTCAATTGCAAAACGGAGGGATTCTATCAGCCGCTCAAAATGAAAATCTTTTTTTGATTTGACTCTGACGTTACCGAAGAGACTGATTTCCGGAGGTACACGCTCCCGATAAAAGGAAGCCGACTAGTTCCCGGGCCGCCTATTTTCTCATCTCCAGTTCTTTTTCTGGGTGACAACACTGCTTTAGGCGAACAATAATATGACACCAGAGCGGGTATTTTCTATGATTTATGCGACAATTTCAAATTGACCATATGGGGAGGCTGGGGAAGGGACACATGTTCTTTATGACCTCACGAGGCATATTGATTGGCAACATTTGGCATCGGCGGTAACCCTTGGTATTGATTTTACCGCTCCTCTTCCACCATTGGATGAGTATCGTTTTTTTTCGAATTGATGTTCAAATGTGGATTAGAAACCCAGAAATGACATGATTCAAGTGCATCCCTCAAAAGAAGAGCCGCCACCCCTGGATGGGATGACGAATGCACTAAGTTGTATCTTGAGAAATCCGATCCGAAGATTATCGTAGACATGAAACATCTGAGCTTTTTGATAAGTATCTAGAGATAGGAAAAGGCTTAAAAATGTACTCATAGCATTTTTCATCCAATAACTCTGCTCCAGGAATTGATTAAGTTCAACCTTCTAAAAAATACGGTATGATTAAGTTCAACCTTCTAAAAAATCTCCCCGATATCGCTAAAAGACGGTAACTTAACCTGTATAACATTCTTATGGAAATAAACATAGTTCGACCCGCATGGTTAAAGACAGGTTAAAGTAATAGGTATTCAAAACAAATGAGAAGAAAAATTAGTATTTTCCATTTAATTCCAACTATCTTTGCTTATCTTAACAGATACGCGTATTTCGTCTACAATGTGCAGACTTCTTCAGTGTCTCGTACTTATAACTTGACTTAAAGAAAACCTTCGCCACCTGCCGTATTAATACCAGTTTCTAAATACAAAACGTTAACCTATCATTATTTTGTTTATACCCATCCTATTATTATATTTTTATACCTATCCTGAGTTAAATAACAGAAGAACTTAATATCTACCTAGCTTTTTTTCCTATTCCTAACCTTATTATTGTGTAGTAGCGGGTTCTTTGTTTAGTAGATTTGCCTTCTGTTGTTTGTTTATTTCTAAACTTTCTGCGATGTCTAATTTCCAGGGTGTAGATGTAGTCCGTAATATTGTGATGTCATTCGTCGTTATGTCGTGATTTTCCGTGAAGATGTGTTCTGCGACTGTCGATTTGCAGTTATGTAAAATTCCTTTCTCGTTCTGTTTGATAGCTTTAGTCACTTCCGCTAGATGTTCCTTGAACCTTGTTGCCAAGGTTCTCTTTGTTTGACCTACATATATTTTGCTGCAGTGTTTACACTTGATTCTGTATACCCCTGCTCTGCCTAATATGTCTACTGAATCTTTGTTGGCGCCTAACAACGATGCTAATTGATTGTTCCTACTAGAGAAAACTAAATCTAAACCAAATTCCTTAAATCGTGGTTTCAGCTTTTGTGTAATGTCTTTATCGAAGGGGACGGATACACGTTTCAGGGGTTCAAGTGAGTCGGAGAGGGTTGTTTGTGATTTCCTATGAAGAAACAACTCTCTCCGACTCACCTGAACCGCCAACATTAAATAATCAACACAGAGGCAACTGAAGAACGACAGCCATGAAAAAATTCATTTCATGTGATTGCATTACTTTATACATCCAAAAGGAGAAGGTGTCATGTGACTCGAGAACTCCTGTTAGATCGTAAAGGTTTGCCCACATTAGACACGTTTGTGTTTAATTGACGTCAATTTGACAGAAAATGGGACTAAAAAAACAGAATAGACTGAAAACGGGAAAACTTTCAAATTCACGCAAATGCATCTGCAACGTATCAATTGTAGGCCAGCCATAACAAACAAAATGCATACAACGTATAGGCTGCCAAAGGATTCAATTGCAACCAGATGTAACAATTGGCACATACATGCAGCGGTTGTAAAGTCAAGAAGAAAATGGATGGCTCAGGAAGTACCAGCACATCGGTCCCAAGCTTAATGATTCACCCCTAATAACGTACCTCACACGAACACACCCTCAAATATTCTTTCAAAATGTCCCCCCATTTCACCCCGCATGCGGTCGTACCGATGCATTCGTACTGAAACACACTCGAAATTGCACACTCATTAAGTTTAATAGTCCATTGAAATTATAACTGAACAATCAATCAAGAATCTTGGCCGATAGGCACTCCAACCGTCTCGATAACTCATAAACAAACATTAATTTCTGGGGTCCCTTAAGAGGAACACTTGGTAACCCTTGTTAGTCAGTTTGTGTAAGAATTCATCGTCTTACTTCTTACACCAATAACGAATTCGTAAATTTGATTTAATTGCTTGAAAATTTTGTTTTTTTTTTTCAATTTGTGTAGTCTGTAGACATTTGGCTAAGGCTGTTCACGGTCAATCTCGTTCTTGTATACGTTTATAAGTTTTAGTCTTAGATGAGACCACTGAAATTGGCTTTTTGGTGTGGGGGATAGTAGTGTGCCATTTAAAAAAAAAAATCTGAGATCAAGTATAAATGAATGGCTTTGTTTTAATAAATAGACGCTTTGACCGAGACCTTGCTCTGGCAGTAGTTTAGATCTGAAGCAGTTGTTACCTACACTTCTTCGGATGCCGATTCGTCTAATAGAGAATGCTCCCTCCAAATCAAAGTCACGGCGCTACTCACGTTATATATACTCTTAAAAGCGTTCATCCTCAGCTGTAGGTTTTTCTTCGTGAGACTATTATGCCTATAGCGGCATGGTAGCCCACTACGGCCACGATACATGGTAAATGCTCGTGGAAGACCAGAGCGCCCTTGGTATCTTTGAACAGTAGGTGCTGCGTACGATCTACGGTGGTGTGAGAAACCTGGAGAAGATGAATGAATCACATGAATCACATCAGTTGCTGAGAGAAACTCCAATCGGTCACACTAAATCTTCGAGCGATCGTCAATCGAGTCGTGCGCGCTTTATTTTGATTGCGGTTTGGGTTTTTTGCACACTTTTTCATTCTCGTTCTTCTGTGCCATTTACCAGTGCCGGGTTATTAAAATGAGTTCTGAGGTTTGCTCGTTGGACTCTTCCACCGATTCCGTTGTGGCGGTGTGTATTTCATGCCGTATGCATAGGAGTACTTGTGCAGCGTAACTCGCTCAGGAAGAAGAATAAAATGCTGATTGATACTTCGTCATATGTGTTTCCATGCTGTTTAGCTGCTTACAACGCAAAAGGCCCAACTGACCAAGCAAATAACTGAAAACAAGGAGGTGATTCATCGTAAAGTATGCATTAAAGCAAGCGACTAAATGTGCCTTCCAGAAGTTGCCGCCTTCATTAAAAAGTACAAGGATGACGACGTGGTGTTTTGGCCGGATCTAGCGACGGCCCATACTGGTGACTAGAATTTCTCCTGCGTAGAAGCATCGATGAAAAGTCCATGGCATGTGACTCCCTAGCAATATGAATCGTGTTGACATACATCCTCCTGGTGTCTCAAGTTCACAGTATTCGGCCGCGATAAACAATTTCCGAAGAAGATTAAAACTTGTTTTAACAGCAAAATTCTATCAGCTGAACTGAGAAAAAAAAAAGTCCCGTTTGAAACAACAAACTTTTTTGTTGACATCCAAACTAAAGAACTAGTTGTTTTAAAATTTCGTTTTGTTGTTTTAAACCAACGATTTTGTTATGAAACAAACAGGCAGATTAATTGTTTCTACCCAAATATATGACCACAAAACAACACATATTATGGTTGATCTAAACTAATATTTTTGTGTTTCCACCTTTAAAGGGGTTTATTATTACCTAAACACAGGCTGCGTTGGCTCAGGGTAATGAATAAATTTTAGAATGATTCAACCAAAGTGTATATGTATATTAAAACAAATAAAAAAAAGGATGTTTTTATTTCAACACAGTAAAATAAACAGCGGCCTGTATCAAACTGCCTTAAAAGATTTTAAAGCTTCATTACATCATCAGATCTTTGTGAAAGATCAGAATGCAAATTGAAGAGATCTGATCAAATGATTAGGAAGGCCGGCCCTTTGAATAAACTACATATTATTGATTGGCAAACAGTGCACACTTAAAAATTATGAATTTTACACGAGACCTAATCCATGTTTGTAAATAGTCCGGAAACGTAAAGTCGGGGAATGTAATAGTCGGGGAACGTAAAGAAAGATTTCGTGTAAAATTATGTCTCCTGAAACTGAAACATACGCAATTCGACAAAAGATGTGTTCGGTTGAATTTATTTTCTCATCTCTTTCAACACATTCTTATGCGCTAAAGGACGCTTGCATGTGTCGGTCTCAGGTACAGAAATTTACACGAGATTTTGGTAGTGTGTGTTAAGGAATGATGGAAATGTAAAGAATGCTACTATAGTATTCTACAATAAACTGTTTAAAATAATACAATAATAATAGTCACGAATCTATGGAAAACTATGTAGATATCTGCGATTGACATTATTTTGCGATGAGTATATCATTTAAGGAGTATAATTTAAAAAATGAACAACAAATTAACTCCTGCCCAAAAAACTCTGTTAATGATATTTGGTCTAAAAAGTGACAATTTTCCGTTTAAAAAGTACTTTGACGATATTAAAGGGTGATCGGTCAAAATTTGGTCAAGGAAAAACGCGTGTAAATCGGTGAAATCGTTTATTTAAAAAATCAAATTAAATTTCTTTTCAAGTTCAATTAGTATAAAATTCAGGAAAAATATTCAGTTAGGCTTCCGCTTTTCCAAATCCGAGTTGCCGGGCCTTACGCTTGACCCCTGCCATCAGATTTTGTACAGCCACCTTGTCCACCTTCTTCGCCGCAGAAAGCTAGTTTGCCTTGAACTGCTGCTCGTCCTTAGCAGTTTTTTTGGTCTTCTTTAGGTTCCGCTTGACAATAGCCCAGTATTTCTCAATTGGGCGGAGCTCTGGCGTGTTGGGAGGGTTCTTGTCCTTGGGAACCACCTGCACGTTGTTGGCGGCGTACCACTCCATGGCCTTTTTACCGTAATGGCAAGATGCCAAATCCGGCCAAAACAGTACGGAACAACCGTGTTTCTTCAGGAAAGGCAGCAGACGTTTATTCAAACACTCTTTCACGTAAATTTCTTGGTTGACAGTCCCGGAAGCTATGAAAATGCTGCTTTTCAAGCCACAGGTACAGATGGCTTGCCAAACCAGATATTTCTTTGACAGTTTCGTGTGCTTGAAAATATCTGCTACCTTTCCCCTTCCTTTTGCCGTATAAAACTCCTGTCCCGGATGCTGCTTGTAGTCGGCTTTGACGTAGGTTTCGTCGTCCATTACCACGCAGTCAAACTTCGTCAGCATCGTCGTGTACAGCCTCCGGGATCGCGCTTTGGCCGTCGTATTTTGTTTATCATCGCGATTTGGAGTCACTACCTTCTTGTAAGTCGATAGTCCGGCTCGTTTTTTGGCTCGATGCACGGTTGTAGACGATACACCCAGCTTATTTGCGGCCTCTCGGAGAGATAGGTTAGGGTTTCGCTTGAAACTACCGGCAACTCTCTTTGTCGTCTCAGCGGCTTCCGGTTTTCGATTTCCCCCCGATCCAGACTTCCTGGCTGTCGACAAACGGTCCCCAAACACTTTAATTACAACTTTTAGCGATTTTGCCAACTTTGCGTGCGAGTAGCTCGGATTTTCGCGATGCGCGAGCAAAATTTTGATACGCTGCTCTTCTTGCTTGGACGGCATTTTGACAACTGAAGAGTGAATTCCAAAATCAAAATAGGAGCAACATTTTACACACAAACACCTTCAAAATGAGGGGTGTTCAGGTTTTTTAAATGCAAAATTGAAAGAAATACGTCAAGTTGATATTGACCAAATTTTGACCGTATCGCTCTTTAGCTCGTATTAGCTCAGAAGACATATGCAATTTATTTGGGGACTTTTTTCAAAAAAAACTATAGGGTAGGAACGGCTTCAGCACCCCAAGACCCTATTCCAAGCACGGGGTAAACGTTAACCTACAACGCTCATTTTTTGCAGTATGGTGCTACATATAGTGAAGCACCATAATGCAAAAAATGAGCCTTGTAGGTTAACGTTTACCCCGTGCTTGGAATAGGGTCATGGAGTGCTTAAGCCGTTCCTTACCCTACAACATATTCAGAACATATACATTGGTTTTCAACTGCCATTAACGTTAGTGAAATCAATGTGCATGACATTTTGGAGGCATTAAAAATTTGGACGCATCCATAGGCTCGAGACCAGATGTTCCTCCTGTTTTTATGAAAACTTTGGCAACTGAGCTTACAACTCCTAAATTTTGGATTTTCAATATGTCAGTGGAATCCGGAGACTTTTCAAAAATATGTAAAAAGTCATTTCTAGTAGCTATTTTCAAACCCGGTAAAAAAATCTTACGTCAGCAATTATCATGATATAGCACTTATCTCTTACAACCCCAATCTTTTTGAGGCGATCACAAACGAAAACTTTTTAACCAAACAAAAAATAGTATAACTACCACACAGCACGGATTTTTCAAAGGCCGTTCGGCAATCACTAATTTAATCGAATTTGTGAATTATTATTTGGAAGCAATGGATAACGGACGCCATGTAGAAGTTTTGTACGACGCATTTGACCGCGTCGACATAACCATGCCTCTACCCACTAATAAAGTTGGGAATGCAGCCTAAAATCATTAAACGGCTTGAATCATACCTGACCAACCGTTAACAAATTGCAAGGGGGCGACCCCGGCGTATTGGTTAACATCCATACCTCTCACGCCAAAGTCACGAGTTCGAATCTCACCCCCGGAGAAGTTACGAAAACGCCCAAAAGTGGTGTTTGACTGACTACGACGGGAGATGAACCAGCCCGAGGCTGAAAATCTCGATAATCAAGACAAAAAAATTGTAAGATTTAACGAGGAAAAATCAACTTCAATTCATGCTACTTCGAGTGTTCCACACGGCTCTGATTAAGGACCGTTTCTATCTGTTTTATTTGAGAATGATTTCCTTCGTACTAAAGAAACATAAAAGTTTAATTTATGCTGACATATTTTTTGTTTGAAATTAAAAAAAGTGAAGTCTGTGACATGTTAAAAATGAGTTACAAATATTTCCCACATGGTGTAACAAAAGCCTCCTACAACTAAATGTAAGAAAATGCAATTTCATTACCTTTACAAGAAAATGAGACGTATCTAACTTGGGATTAACTTTAGGAAATCATAATGTTGATAGAGTCAGGGACTCATAGCTGGTCTACAATTGATACGTTTGCGTGAATTTGACAGTTTTCTATTGTGGGTGACCGGTAGGTATTATGTAGACCGTAAACTTTCATTCATTGTACATTTTAACACAATTATAAAAAGAGCCAGTAATATGCTAGGCATACACTCAGCGAAATAAACTTTCGATATTCATAAGATTGCATTATGATTATTTGCTATAAGAAATCAGTATGAATTTTATAAATTTATTTTATGAAATATAATGATGCCGAAAAAATAGAAATATGGAGCAGCCTGGATTCGAACCTTGAACGTTGATGTTATGGGTCCAGTGACTTGCCCACTATTATATATTAACACTTGTAGTCAGGAAAGCTTAAAGGCGTACAAGAGCAACGTCGTGTGAAACAAAATCCATTCATAAGTCAGCCTTATGAAATTCCATAGCATCGTTCATAAGTTCAACCTTATGAAATTCTTAAGATTATTTGGCTGAGTGAACAAAACGATTTTGCTATAATTTTCGTCATCCATACACAATAAAAACACTGTAAGTTGCTTATCTCAGAGCAACACTTGAATATTGAAGCAAAGTTAGGTCTCCTTTCACAATTACATATAAAAATAAAATAGAATCTAGGCAAAACAGTTTTTATTATACGCACTTCGCAAGCTAGGCTGGACTGTATTTTCTTTACCATCGTATGAAGCTTGACGTATACTTCTCAACTTTCAAACACTGAAAAGGCGTCGAGAATTTGCGATGGTTCCATTTATAAATAATATAGTCTCACACAAGATTTGAATCGATGTAACTTTTATCAAAATTAAACTTCTACCACCAACACGTTATGTACAGAACGGTAATAGGGCCTTACAGCCTGCATACCGTATCGAACGATAATGGCCAACGATGCATGAACTTTACGGCCTCCCGTGGTTTAGTAGTTCCATTATCAAACAAGATAAAGAGGCTCGCAACGAGCAAGGTCTCGAACATTTTTTTCCCAATTTACTGTGTAAATTTTTAAAAGCAAACCGTTGGAAAAACAATGCCGCCTAGTCTAGGTTTCACCAAATTAAAATTGACAGACTATCAAATCTCGAAGCGGGCAAGTGGCGCCATCAACATACGGTTCACCATAGTCTAGCTTAAACCTTTGTAGGGGTAAGTGGCGGGACCATCATCATCACCAAAACTAACGGAAACGAGCTGTAATTTGAAAATGGCAGTTACAGAAATGTACACACGAGGGGCACTCCTGCTTGGATGTCTGTCCTCTTTGGAGGACTTTTTATTTAGTACGATATGCCCGTACATACTATAATGCATCAAAACAATTATGAGTTACAAAAAACTTGACGTATACGTATAAGATAACCTATGTAACAAAACGATCTACCAACTCGATTGACGACCAATGGATAAATAATTCAAATCGGTCAACTGCGGTTGGCGGAGCATGTCGTAAGAATGTCGGACGACAGCCCACGTCTAGCAGTTGGAGAGTCATAAAGAAAATGAATATCTGTTTTGCTCAGGAAGTACTAGGGCATCGGTCCCAAGTTTAATGATTCGACCCTAATAACGTAACTCACACCAACACACCCTCAAATATTCTGTCAATATAACATAGCGATTCAAAACAAAAACAAAGATACTTGTACCGAGCGCAAGAATATATTGCAATGTGTAGACTACACACTCATATTATTTTACAGAAATCTGTAAAGTTTTACCGAATTCTTAACAGCTGAACGTTCGGTAATCAGATTTTACGGATTTTGGTGAAATTTTACCGAAATCCGGTAAATTTTTTACAGATATCTGTAAAAAATCACCGAAATCTGTAAAATTGGATTACCGAACGTTCAGCTGTTGAGAATTCGGTAAAAATTTACAGATTTCTGTAAAAAAATCTAAGTGTGTACAAGAAGTACTTCGAAACTAGGGGTTCTACAACAGGAAACCAATTTCAAATCGCTAGTTTCATATTGATTGTAGGTTCTATTCTGGATAATGAACCGATGGGCACAAGAAGAAGCGGCATGCAACGAGCAAGGTGTATCGATCAAGTAGTAGGTGAGCCAGCATTTAAATCAACAACCCAAATATACTTACGTCTTACAGGTTGTAAACGTCTCACCATTTTTTTGTAATTCAGGATAGTAATTTCAGTCAATTTTTTTGTTTCCTTTACGAAACCGGTACTTCAATGTTTTTTGAATAAAGTGAATGACTCAATAAAGACTGTATTCGATGAAATTTGGACACACGCAATTGTTCGTAACTTTTTAGCGCGTGGGTAAAAATTATTGAAATTTTAACTGAATTTCATTGTGTTGTGTCTATTGTGTAATGAGTTTCGTGAAAATCGGTTGAGTGATTTCAGTGATGGCTTCGAATGAAGAAATAGTGCGCCAAAAAATTTTGGGCACTCAATTCGAAAACCCAAACGCTTCTCATCGATGGATCGGAAAACAGCTCGGAATCGCACATTCAACCGTATTTCATGTGATCAAAACGTTCAAGGACCGTAAGACAACCAAGCTGAAAAATGGTAGTGGCAAAAAACGTGGCACATCAAATCCGGAAGAGGCCAGGATGGTATTGAACCGTTATTTAAGCGTTATCCCAACATTTCGATCAGGGATGTTGCGAAAAAGGCGAAAGTTTCAGTTTGTTTTGTGCAGAAAACAATGAAACGTTCTGGATTTTTTTTTTTGGACGGGATGGAAAATCTGCAACCAGACACCTGAAGAACTCAGGGTGTTGGAATGAGGGTGCCAACTCCTCGACCCACTAAAAACCCACCCGTGTCTTAAGCCCCGGCCCTCCCCGGAACCACCTTTCGGTATTACTTCGGGGAGGGGGCTCTTGTGCTTATTCAGCACTCACTATGTCTAACTACTTAGGGCTTTAGTAGTTAGGTGGTCCCTGCGGCCTGCCTTTGGTCGTTTCGCCATTTTTGTTGGAGATCGAGGACGATCTAGGAGGCTGCTACGCATACCGCGTCCCAGACGTCCTAGTCCTGGCACATCCTCGGGACCAAATTGTCCGGAGTCGTGTCGTGACCGCTTACGGCAAACATGCCTGCTCTCGCGCCGTCGAAGCGAGGACATGTGAAGAACACGTGTTCCGCAGTTTCCTCAACTCCCGCGCACTCGCTGCATGCGGAGGACTGTGCATGCCCATATTTATGCAGGTATTGTCTAAACCAGCCGTGGCCAGACAAAATCTGCGTTAAGTGGAAATTCACCTCTCCGTGTCACCTACCGACCCTCCCGGTTAGTTCCGGGATTAGGTGGAGTTATTCCATTCCCTTTGCCACTAACCATGGATACGGCTCTAGTGGTCTTCCGAATACCTCTTGTTCCATGTTCTCGAAGCACTCTACGTCCACTTTTATGACCATGCCTATTGGCATCATCCCCGCTAGAACGCAGACCGCGTCGCGTGATACTGTTCGGTAAGCACTAACCACTCTTAGGCACATACGCCTGTGCGTACTCTCTAGCTTACTTGCGTAGCTCTTGGTACTCAATGCGGTGATCCATGCCGGCCCGCCGTACCTAAGTATGGACAGGGTGACGCTGGCCGGGAGTTAACGCTTACTCCCTTGCACCGCCGAGCTATTCGATATCATGCGGGATAATGCCGATATAGCCATTGAGGCTTTCTTGCAGGCGTAATCGACGTGACTCACAAAGGACAGCTTATCGTCGATCATGACCCCAAGATACCTCAAGAATCTATTCGATTCTACTGTGCAGTTACCTGCACTGATCGTCGCATGTTGCTCCGATTTCCTATTATTCACCACCGTGACCTCAGTCTTATGATGGGCTAGCTCCAATTGCCTGGAGCTCATCCATCTCTCCACAATGTCAATGGAGTGTGAGGCCGTTAACTCGACCTCTACGATGGATTCACCACATATCTCTAGGGTAATGCCGTCTGCGAACCCGAAAATCTTTACCCCGCTCGGGAACTCAAGCCGCAGTACCTCGTCGTACATCGTGTTTCATAGCACTGGACCCAGGATCGAACCTTGTGGGACGCCTGCGGTGATCTGTACACGTTTCTGGCCTGCCTCTGTATTGTATACCAGTACGCGATTCTGGAAGTAGCTTCCGAGAATCTTGTACAGATACCCAGGAACCTGTTGGCGCTGGAGCGAGTCGGCGATAGCCACTCAACTGGCGCCATTGAATGCGTTTCTCACGTCAAGGGTGACCACTGCACAGTATCGTACTACTCGCCTCTTGCGCTGAATTGCCACCTCAGCCGTCTTGGTGACGGACAGGATGGCATCCACCGTCGACTTCCCTTTGCGGAAGCCAAACTGATTATTCGACAGACCGCCTGTACCCTCCGTGTACGTTGTCAGTCTGTTGATGATTACCCTCTCGAGCACCTTACCCGCTGTATCCAACAGACATATAGCTCTATATGCCGATGGATCTCCTGGTGGCTTCCCTGTCTTTGGTAGCAACACAAGGTTCTGAAATTTCCAGGCATCCGGAATGCCTTCGTTCAGACACTTTTGCATCACCACCCTGAACATTTCGGGATCCAGCAAGACAGCCGTCTTGATGGCCAGGTTCGGGATACCATCAGGCCCCAGCGCTTTGTTCACCTTTAGCGACTTTGCTATCTCAATGAGTTCATCATTCGTCACCGTCGCCTCGTCGCCGGCCCCCGTTGTGCCGTTATCAATGCCCACGTGGTCACGGGTGTTCGGCGGAGCCGTCCAACCTTCCGTCGCTATGACAGCGTGAAGGTCTGGGATACTGGAACGCTGGTCATGGGACAAATCTACGGCGGCGGGGGGCCATGGACTCGGGTCGTGTCTCGGAAAGAGTCCCCCAACGATCACCTGCAGCAGCTCTGATGAACGCTCGGATGGAGCCGCCGATCCTCTGGTTTTGGCCATTACTACCCGATAGGCGTCACTCCACGGGTTCACATTGGCCCTCTGACACAGACCTTGAAGCAAGCTCGCTTGCTGGCCTTTATTTTCGTCTTTAGTGCGGCCTTCGCGGCGACTAGCGCCCCTCTTCGCTCGATTCTCTCGGCGTCTGACCGCGCTCTCTGCTCTGAGGCATGTTCTTCGGAGGTCGGCAATCGACTCCGTCCACCAGTACATCGGCGATGTTCCATTCCTCGGTTTGACTTCCCTCGGCATGGTCGCATCGCACGTTCGTGTAAGTGTCATAACAAGTCGTTCGCCGCAAGGTTCCTGGGTTTCACGTTAATTCCGTTCCCTTTCAAGCGCCTCTTTAAAAGTCTCTACATCAAAGTAGGACGTCCTCCATCTGCGGGCGAATGGAGTGGATGCTCGTCCTTCCGCACGCTGCCTTGTATTGTGGACGATACAATATCGAACCACCAAGTGGTCGCTATGGGTGTAGCCATCATCCACCCTCCAATTGCTTATCAGCCCAGGACTGCTGAATGTTATATCAATGATCGATTCCGCTCTGTTTCTATGGTAGGTACTCTTGGTACCCACATTGGCTAGGTCTACGTTGAGCCTGTCCGCAAACCAGTTCCCGTTGCCGGGTGGGATGCGGTATGGGTCGGGAATAATGGCGATATCAGATGCCGACTTGCTAACTGTCTGACACAGCAGTTGCTGGGCGACCTCACAATGGTTTAGTTGGGTTACCTGCATTACGGTTGGCTCGTTGGTATACCCTTAGCGGCCGGGCACTTGCCCCCCCCCATGACGTGCTTATCGTCCGGTTTCCCGACGCACATCAAGTATTTGGGGGGACCTTTGCAATCCCGCGCCTTGTGGCTAGTGCTGCCACACCTTCTGCACATGTTGCTACGATCTAGGCCTTTGCACTCCCAGGACATGTGCCCGCTCTCTAGGCATCTAAAACATGCCTTCGGCGGCTGGTGTAGGCTTAGTGGGCATACAGACCATCCCACCTTCACCTTCGCCACTTTCAACGCCACGTCCGCGTCGACTGCCGCTACCCTCATGGTTGCAACTTGGGTCCCAAGTGGACCCTTCCTCAGACGTATGTCTGCCGCAGCAACCTCGACCTTGCACTGTTCGTTGAGTGCAGTGGAGATCTCGTCTGCCTCGGTGATCTCATCCAAGTTCCTACACTGGATTGTCACCTGCGAGGCGAGGGCGCGCACCTCCACACCCTCACATAAGGCCTGCCTTGCCAGGTCTCTATACGCCGGGCCCTTTAGCGTTGTCGCCTTCTTTAGCTCCAAGAGCATCTCACCGGTGCGGGTACGGCGTATACTCCGCACGTCGGCGCCTAAGCCTGCCAGTTGCGCATCGCTTTCAAGGCCTCCGAGTACTTAGACGCGTCGGTCTTGACGATGAGGGCCTTTCCACGGTTACGCTTGCAGGCCACCTGTCGCTTGTGTTTTTCTTTTTTCGTCCTACTTCCCTTTTTCCGGACCTTGTTCCAGTGGCTTTCCCTGCCACGCCTGGGGTCGTCACTCGTCCCCCCCCTAGCACTAGCGTCTGCTTCCGTGCTGGTTATAGCTGTTGTCGCTGAGGCCCTGCCGTTCGGGCCCCCTTCGGCGCTTGAGACAACTCTCGAGCTGGGTGTCGCGCCTTTCGCACTGGGCTTGGCGCCGGGGCCTCTCTGTTTACGGGCAGCCGAAGCTGGTCACGAGGATGGACCCCAGCTCTTCCCTCTCCTTGCATGCAGCCTGCACTGTCATGCGTTGCCTCAGAAGGCTCAATTTGAGGTCCTTTGCAATATTGTCAATTTATGTGATTACATGTGTACATGTGTACATGTGTACCGGAGCGATAACCAGAACTTGGTGGCCAAAACACGTGCAAGAAAACTGTAGAGGGAGTGGCTCACAAAACCGTTCTGCATTGTCATGGACGATGAAACCTACATTAAAGCCGACACCAAACAAAGGCCAGGACAGGAACACTACGTCGCCACCTCTAAGATGGCCGTTCCGGAGAGTGTACGGAAGAAGAAACTGTCAAAATTCGCCAAAAAATTCCTTGTCTGGCAAGCGATCTGCGGGTGTGGCAAAATGAGTCAGCCCTTCATCACCTCTGGGACCGTCAACGGACAAATCTACAAGGACGAATGGCTCTAAAAACGACTTCTGCCCTTCTTGAGATCTCACGATGGCCCGACACTGTTTTGGCCGGATTTGGCATCTTGCCACTATCCCCGGCCCGTCTTAGACTGGTACAAAGATAAAAATGTAGTTTTTGTACGAAAAGACGTCAACCCTCCAAACACTCCGGAACTTCGCCCAATTGAAAAATTTTGGGCAATCATGAAGGCAAAGCTAGTTAAAACTCCAAAACTGATAGAAAATGAACTTGAACTAAAGAAAGTGTGGTTAAAAGTAAGTAAGCAAGTCGGCCCTATGATTGCACAAAATTTGATGAAAGGGGTCAAGGCAAAGGTGCGGGCATTTGGGTTGGAAGAAGAGGTTGAATAAACCAATGATGCCAAAACTTAACCATTTAGTAGTACTTTATTTCCAGAAAGTTTGAAAAGAATCGGGCTCAAGGAAAATTTTTGGTGAACTATTTTGTATGTCCAAATTTCATCGAATACAGTCTTTACTACGTTTAGTAGGGCTTGGACCTAAAATGGGTGACATTTTTTGGAGATGGATTAGGAGAGACAATGAAATGGAATTCTTCAGTCTCATCAGAGAGTTCTCGCCAGCACTGGAAATGTGTGCGAGGTGGTCAGGGTTTTTGGTTTTTGTGTTGGAATAAGATGTGGTTACGATTGTGAGACAATTAGACTCCTCAAGATGGCAAAACAAAACAGACACTAACTAATTAGTAAAGAAAACATTCAAACAGATTAAACTTTTATACTAGACATTTGCAGAAACACATAAATCGACTGCATAGAACAAATGTCGCCAGCTATGCTCTAATAGAAATAGAAGGTTATCTGCCTTGGGCCTCTAGGGTATTCAAAAGTCGTGTTCTGGGGTCATCATTATCCGGACATTACCAGACTACGTGATTTCATCATAACAGTCATCCACCAAATATTTCTGTTCACGAGGTTAATTCTATAGAGATGTGCATCTAACAAGTAGTGTTTGAACATTAGTCTACTCATTATCACACGGATGACGCCACGATTTGTATGCATGTCCTTAACCCATGGCCCTTGATTAAACAATAGAAATTATAGAATGTAACAATCGTCCTATATTTCCAGTGTCCTGTTGTGTCCAGGTGGCCAGACGGACTCTCCAACAAAGCTCTCAATCCCTGGTCTAAGCCACGGGGAGCATTGCACGTGTTTTTTCAAGGCCTCTTTTGGTTTCAAGCTGTGAGCTCGAACTTAAAGCCTCTGTTCTCCGGGTCAGCAAAAAGCGATTCTATGCAACGCAAACTACTCTTATACACACATATTTTATAACTTACAGGGATTCTTGGTGGGTGTAAGGATCGCAGTGAGCCACCCGGCTACTGATTCTGCTTCTGAAGTGCTTCATTGCCGAACCCGTTCGACCGGGTCTCGCACGGTCATCGGTCGAGGACGTCCCCTAGTATTGCCTGATGGTCGTGTAGGCAAAGTTCCGCTTGACTCCATGCGATTTCAGCCCAAGGAACATTTCTGGTTTTATCATGGTTTTATAGCATTCTCGAAGTCTAATTCATGCTCTTCAGAACCCTTATAAAACCAAAATTGTTACTTGGGAGCAGCCGGAATATAAAAAAAAACACTTAGCTACGATGCCCCGATACTCTTTCAAACGAGCAAACGGACAACAACTGACGTAATGTCATCACCATATGTTAGCGTACATATGAAGCTAAAGCAGAGACCTATACCAAAACAGAATATCTACATGGCGCATAACCTACTTAATCATGAAAATTTGTATTCGAGATTATTGAACACGTGTAATTCGTTATAAGTTAGAATAAGCGAGTTTAATATTTAACTGAAATGATTGGAAAAAATGACATATTATATTTTTCAATCGCCTAAACAGAAGTGTTACATACATGCTTATAATTTTCGATCAGATAATCTAAATATACGCATATCCGTCTCATAATCAAGAGTGGATTTGGCAACATGGCTTTTTTTAAACTTCACATATTTTTAATGCATTATCCTTGGTAGCCAGTTGATTTTGTCGGCGGAGTACAGGTACCGACAAAGGATTTCGGATCGTATCACGCAAGAATTGATTAACAACGAGTCTTTATTAGCGAGGTAAAATACACGTCACACTTGGTAGTGAGCAGTCTATCGAATGACGTTCACACACAAAACAAGGTGCATGCGCACAGAAGCCCTAGTAGCACACTGGTTGCAAATAAGTCAAAGTAACAGCAATGTGACTCAATTAAGTCACAATCACGTTTCTGCAACCAATTATGACAGAGATGTGTTGCTTGGGAGGTGTACACAGTAGCGCTGGGCAAAACACACATACTACTTACGAAAAGGTGATCATATTACCTTTCCACACTCCCCCTTAATGTGAACTCTCTTCACTTGATCAGTCCTCCTAGAGACCGAGCAGCTCATCAGCTTACTAGCTTTGTTGTCCAGCTTCTGGACATATGCTTTGCTACCGAATACCCGAAAATGTCCAAGATCTGGTTTCCGTTCCAACCAGAGCTCGTGAAGAGTTTTCGGAATGTATCTCAACGGCAACCTGTTCTGGAGGTTTGTGTCAGTAAGCATAGCCTCACCCCAGAAGCACTTCTCCATTTCAGCGTCACACAAGATACGTGTTTTCATTTCCTCCAATAACCTGTTTTTACGTTCTGTAACTCCGTTTTGTTAAGGAGAATAGGGGGTAGTGAATTGATGTTGGATTCCCTCCTGCTTGTAGAAGCTTCGCAGTTCTTTATTGTTGAATTCTCGCCCTCCATCAGATCGCACTACACGTGGCTGCGACCGAAATAGTTTTCAACCCAACGGACATAGTCCTTTAGTATCTCAGCAGCCTCTGACTTCTGCTTCAGGAGGTAAGTTACCGTGAACCGACAGAAATCATCAACAATGATCATGACGTATCGGTTCCTGCTGGATGTGACGTTCTCCATCGGTCCACACAGGTCTGTATGGACGATATCTAAGACCTTCGACGACTTCCGTTCGATAACCGGAGGAAACGGCAACCTTAGCAACCGGCCGACTTTGCATCCAAACAACATTCACTACTCCTCGCACGGAGAATATATAAAATAACAATTAATGAACATTCACACACTAATATCACAACCCGCTATTACTTACCCACATTCCAGTAGCCTAGCCTTCCTTCAGCATTCGTTCAGCTGCAGCCCAGTCGCGGTAATCAAGCCGCCTGTGCCACTGATGCCGGCAGTCTACTCTGTGCAGGCCGTCAATAACGTTTCGGTTACGTACAGGTAGTACAACCCACCATAGCGAGATCCGGTTGTAGCCACTCAACCTTCACTGTTCACAATCTGACAACCTTCATTGGCAAACATCACTTTATAGTTCTTTTGAGCAGACTTCCGACCGAGATCAGGCTTGTTGGCAGTCCAGGCACAAATTTCACTCCATTCACACCAATTTTCATGACTTCACCGGAACTGTCAATGCCATACACTACACATCCTTCAGCCAGGATTTGGGTCTTCTTCCCATCCACCATGGTGATGAATCCACCCGCAAATTATTCCAACAACTTGAAAAAGGACCGGCCGTTGCTCATATGCGCACTAGCACCACTATCGATAACCCAACTGCCCGTTTTTTTTCTTCGACAGTGAAAGCAACACCTCGCGAATCACTATGGGCAGCCTTAGCTTTATTGGATCCATCACCATTGGCACTGGGAATATCTCCTTCCTTCTTCTGTATAGCTAGGAACTTCCGGCAGTTTTGCTTGATATGACCAGCTTTCTTGCAGTGATGGCAAGTGCGGGAATCACCAACCGACTTGCCTTCCGCGGAACGCATCGCTTTTTCAATCTTAATAGATCTACTTTCTCTTCTTTCCAGCTGTCGACGAGCTGCGATTTGACAACATCAAGCGAGTTGTCATCATCTGACCGACTATCCAGAGCCGCAACTAAACCGGCGTAGGAAACCGGCAGACCCCGAAGCAGCAAAAATATCTTGGTGTCTTTATCCAAGGTAGTACCTGCAGCATCGAGACGATCGAACAAGTAATCGAAATCGTGCAAATGATTTTCGACGTTACCGTTTTCCGTGAGATTCGACGCACACAACTACTTCAAACAGCCGGACCGATCGTGTCGTCTTTTGTTGATAGTTTTTAAGAGCACTGTACGTATTGCGTGCGAAAACACAATTTCTCACTATCGACGACTGGTTGGGGAACGTCCATTAATTATGTCACGCAAAAAGTCACTTTCAATACCCCCCCATTCCCCTTATCACGTTTTTTGTATGGACCTTCAAATTATTTTGAATGGATCGTCACGTTTTCTCAAACCCCCCTTTTTTTAATAATCATTTATTTGTACAGGCTCAATCGAATTAACTTTACAGAGCCAAATTTTCATACTTTTATACATCATTTATCTTAAAACTAAAGTTTGGAAGATAGAGCCGCTAACTCGCGGCCGTCTCGAGGTTAATAGGAATTACAAATTACGGTGGGAATTCAAAGTATGGTTTACATAACACCTTAAATTCTAAATTTTCTAAACACTTATAACTATACAATTTATGGTTTTCTTTTGACTTCAACATTTTTTGAAAATGAAAAAAAAAACACACACACATACACATATAAAAAAACACTTATAGTAAACATACAGGTTAAACTAACTATAATCTAAGGCTAATGTTAGTCAAAAACACATAAATGAGTTTCATGTACTCCAAATCACGTACAGCCAAAATATCTCGAATTGGCACATTGGGTTGTCTACCTCGAGCCCGAGGGGAATCATAAAACTCAGATCTGACTCCACGATGTTCAGCACAAGACCAAATAACGTGATCTGCGTCCTGATAGCCTTGTCCACACTCACAGAGATTGCTGTCGCTCTGCCCAACCCGGTATAAATGAGCGTTCAAAGAATAATGAGGCGAGACATGACACGAATGAAGTCTCGACCCACATCCATCCACTAAACCAAGATTTCTTCGACACCTTTGGGATAGAATTTTGCCATCGCCCCAAATCTCCTTTACTCCATTTATACTGCCAGCTGACGAGTGACGAGTGGAAATGTTCGGCGAGGGGCTGACATCCTGTGTTCTGTACAAATGGTACAAGGTCATGAACCGGGTTTGAGGATTCAACTCAAGGAGCTTCTCAAAATTTGCGATTACCTGGGGGTTCATAACTTCACACCTGGTGAGGAGCCGGAGAGATAATTCTGAAAACCGATCCGAGAGTGGCAACATGCCAGCCAGCACTTCAAGACTCATGGTGTGAGTCGAGTGCATGCAACCTAACGCGATACGAAGACACCGATACTGAATACGTTCCAGTTTAATGAAGTGCAACCGAGCCGCTGACTGAAAACAAAAACTACTGTATTCCATAACCGACAAAATCGTTGTCCGATACAACGTTAGAAGATCTTGCGGATGCGCTCCCCACCAGTTCTCGGTAATTGTGCAGAGAAAGTTGATCCTTGGCTGGCATTTTCGCTTCAGATACTCAATATGGGATCTCCAGGTGCACTTTGAATCGAACCAGACCCCAAGATATTTAAATGACATAGAATGAGTTATCGGCTTACCCCAAATTTGAAGCTTCGGTTGTGCTAGGTTATGCTTCCTAGAAAATACTACCAACTCAGTTTTCTCCGTAGAGAATTACCGATACCTAGCTCTAGAGCCCAAGTAGACAAATTGTCTAAGGTAACCTGTAAGGGTCCCTGCAGATCGACCCCATTGGGTCCCGTGACAGACACTACGCCGTCATCTGCAAGTTTTCTCAACGTACAGTTGTCACCTAGAAAACCGTTAATGTCTTTGACATAAAAATTATACAAAAGGGGGCTTAAACATGATCCCTGGGGGAGACCCATGTAGCTAAATCGTGAAGCTGTAGAGGTTCCAAAATTATTCATTAATGGTGAAAAGCCACAAGCGTGGAGTTTATCTGAAAGAACTTTAACAGATACTGAATCAAAAGCCCCCTTTATGTCCAAGAATACAGAAGCCATTTGCTCTTTTTTAGCAAAAGCTAACTGAATATCTGTGGAAAGCAACGCGAGACAGTCGTTCGTTCCATTACCCCTACGGAAACCATATTGAGTATCTGAAAGCAGGTTGTTCGTCTCAACCCATTTGTCCAGACGGAAGAGGATCATTTTCTCCAACAACTTTCGAATACAGGATAACATCGCGATTGGTCGATAGGAGTTGTGGTCGAACGCGAGCTTACCAGGTTTTTGAATGGCAATAACTCTCACCCGTCTCCAATCATCCGGTACAATGTTGAGTTCCAGAAACTGAATTAAACAAGTTCAACATGCGCCTCTTAGCGACCTCTGGGAGGTTCTTGAGCAAGTTGAACTTGATCCTATCAGCCCCTGGAGCCGTATTGCCACACGAAAGGAGTGCGAGAGAGAACTCTACCATTGAACAGAGTTGGCTAATCTCATCTATCGAATTCGTGTTTTCGCGAGGAATCATCCGTGCCGGCACAGAATCTGGACAAACTTTTCGCGCGAACTTGAGGATCCATTGGTCCGAGTACTCCTCGTTCTCGTTGTTCGTAGTTCGGTTACGCAACCTTCGCGCCGTGTTCCAAAGAGTACTCATCGACGTTTCGCGCGATAGCCCGTTCACGAATGTTCGCCAGAAACCGCGTTTCTTGGCCTTGATGAGGCTCTTAAGTTCGCGTTCGAGAGCCGTGTATACTTCGAAGTGCTCAGGTGTTGCACGTCTACGGAAAACTTTAAACGCGTCGGACTTTTTACGGTAAACCTCGGTGCGTTGCTGATCCCACCATGGAGGAGGAGGTTTCCTGCGAAATGACGTTCCTGGAACATATACTGCTGTGCTAAACTTTGTCCAACCGATGTGACGGGTAAGATTATACGTGACGTTGACAGATTTCGACTGATTGAACCCGGTGGCAACCGAAATTTTTATGGGCAAGTGATCACTACCGTGGGGATCTTGAATCACATTCCATGTGCAATCCAACGATAATGAATTCGAACAAAGTGTGAGATCTAATCTATTGCCAACTGAGGATGTACCAGCCAAACGTGTTACTTCTCCATTGTTAAGTTAAGTTGTCATCGTACAGTTCTCCGCAGCCTGTACCGTGAGAGTTAAAATCTCGCATGACCAGCTGCGGAGCAGGAAGAACCGAACAAACATATGTGAGTTGTTTTCGGTTAATGGAGGCTCTTGGAGGAATATAAACGGAAGCAATGCAAAGGCTTTTATTTTTAATAACAGCTCGACATGCGACAACTTCAATACCTGGAATAGGAGGAAAATTCATTCTATAGAAGGAGTTTTTGATCCCCAAAAGTACTCCTCCTCCTCGCGAATCCTCACGATCAAGACGAAAAATGCTGAAATCATGAAACGGAAGATCGATTTCGGAAGAGAGCCATGTTTCACAAAGATCGAATGCATCACAACCGGTAGTGTAAGCTAAAAATTTAAAAGATTCCAATATAGGAATCAAACTTCGACAATTCCACTGTAGAACAGTGATCAAATCCCCGACCTCATTTGGAAAATTATCCATCGAAGGAAATGATAGCTGCAAGGAGGGGCCACTTAATTGTCAATTGCTTCAAAAAAGTCTTCACTGTTGGAAGCATTGCCAAAACAATGCTTTTGAGAGGGTCAGAAGTTTCGAGGTACTTGAAGATACCTTCGGCAATGTCATCAAATAAGAACAACCCACTTGAGGAGGGGGCTTCTGTTCTTAAAATAGGGGCGTCAGGGGTTTTGAATGTCCCCGGGAGAGATGGAAAGTCCTGGGTGTAGTTAGTACTACGGAAACCAGGAGGAATTGTGTTTTCCTTTTTTCCACCTCTTTTTGAAATGGGCAAGCTGGTCTCGGGCTTCTTTTCAACAACTTTCCGTGGGCGAACGCGTCTTCGCTTCTTTGAAGCACCTTCCGGAAAAATGAAAGATGTTCCCTCTTCAGCCGAATCAAAGTCAGACTCGTCATCTGACAGAGGAGCAAAGGGATTTGTATTGGCACTGGGTGATGGTGAGGTTTTTTTTTACCATTTCGGCGAAAGATTACCTGGAACGCTGTTTTAGCGAGCGTTCTAATTGTTCCCCGCGTTGTTTGTACGCCGGGCACGCCGAGAGAGCATGAGGAGGAGTTCCCTTACAGAAAACGCATTTTGGTGTGCTGTCTGCGCACGCGCCATCCTCATGTCTCTCCCCGCAGTTGGAGCAGCGCGCCTTACTGCCACAATGGGAGGTCGTATGTCCCATCTGCTGGCATTTCTGGCAGATCATGACCCGAGGTACAAAAAATCGCACAGGTAGCCGAAGTTTTCCCAACTCGACGTATTGAGGGAGGGCTGAGCCAGAGAAGGTTACGCGAAACGAGTGTGACGGTGTAAACTTTTTTCACCCTTATTGGTCGACACTGCGCCAAGTTGGCGCACATCCAGTATCTTCACTGGTGACAGCAGAGGGTTCGCTTCAGCAGGATCTCAGGGGTCAGACTCAAATCGGTGACCACACCTTCGATTTTATTACCCCGAGCTGGGATATAACCCGATACTCGAGTGTAAAAAACTGAGAGACAGCAATCTCATTTGCCTGATCATTTCGTGCCATAGATGATTCATCTTGCGATAAATCATCCATGGCTCGCTTGTGGGAGCTTATCACGCTCAACTTCTAACGTATTTATCTACAATCAATCACAGATAAACAAACTAAACCTATACAACCTAAACCTAAGCACGCACACTCACACACTCTCAGTCACTAGCCACACTCACACACACACTACGATTAAAATGAATTCAGAAGAGCGAGAAACGAAAACTTATCTTATATACTACTAAAAAACTTATCTTATATGTATCACTGATCTACTGCAGACGGGCGACAAATGTGCTGCTGCTGCCGAGCGACGAGGTGTGGCCGCGTGTACCGGCTAAACGTTGAGCTGAACGATAATGATAATGATGTTGCTGGTCGGTGGTAGTCGGTGGATTGATGAATGCACGCTACACACGGTGGGCTGCTGGTATGCGTGTCGTATAGATGCGGAGCAATATGGCTTTCAGATCGGGGCAATATTGCTTATTGCAATTAATGTCGTTGTTGCACTGCTAGATCACACAACGTTTTCTTCTTCAGAAACTGAATTTCAACTAAATGAAACCGACCTGACTTGTAACAACACCTAGTAAAAAACTTCCAAAGCAACGGAGAGCGGACCGAACGAACTGTACCGTTCGCTTGTTCACTGGGCAATCAACAAACCCCCCTTACTGCGTGACATTATCAATGCACCTTCCCTTGTCTTCGAGCAGCAAGATTGCCGTTTCGTTTTTCTGTCGGAATTTTTCCACGCTTCGGTACGAGCCTCCTCCGCGGGGAGCTCATCTTTGACAGCGGACCACAAATCATCGCAAGCCAAAAGCATTTCGACACGCAACTACCACGTCTGCTAGTTGCTGCAGTTTAGTTTGGGGATCGAAAACTTCGTATCGCTCATCTTCACTAGCACTTTTCTTCACGGGGTAAAAAAATACTTCCCTTAAACCCTTAACCCCTCTTACTTCGCCACTATTTCTTCTGTAAAGTACGATTCATGCTTTACCAAAAATGACCAAGACGAACAGGAGGCCATGTTGGTACTAATAGACTTTTTTTTTACATTTTTTAAATCGCTGGGTGCGCTTGGCCTGGAGGTCAGTTCAACCGGCCAAGCAGTGAAAAAGTTTCTGGCGAACATGGGAGTCGCGTCCACTAATTTTGGAGCTGCAGGAAATGACGCAGCGGCAGCGGCTGAATAAGATGGTCAACTCGGTTTTCCTGGTGAATCGCGACATGGCGGTGGTGATGAACAACGAGACCTGCGACGAGACGAGACCCTGGGTGGCAACGACTGGCAGGGTACTATTTTACTCCCCTATGAAGGAAGTGAGCTCCGAGGTGAAGTTCATTTCACACACCAAGTTCCCCAAGAAGGTGCTGCTGTGGATGACAATCAGCGAGAAAGGGATGCCACTCTTCTTTCGCTCCGGGCTGGCCGTGAACGGGGAAATTTATAGTACGATATGCCTGCCGGAAGTTGCGTCATTCATCAAGAAATATCATCGGATCTGGCGTCGGCCCACTACTCGAAGAGATCGTTGAAGGAGATGGAGCGGCTGAATATCTATGTAGTAGCCAAGTCAGCGAACCCACCCAACGTCCCCCGGATGCGTCTCATCGAGAATGTCTGGGCCAACCTGAAGCGTAAGATCTACTCCAACAATTTTGTGGCGAAAACTGAGGAGGAATTGATAAATAAAACGAAGAAAGAACTCAAAAACATGCCTACACGCATGTTTTCGTCCGCCATATAGAATGTTCTGGTTAACTGCCGGAAGGCCGCTCGTAAGGGCGTAGAATTTTTTTGCAAGTAAGCTTAAATAATTACCTTCCATGGGAAATTTATCAAAAACAATTATCTGTCTTAGCTCTTTTGTATCACCATCTGAAATAATCCATTTTTCTTAATGCAAACGTTATGAAAAGCACGATTAAGAATTAAGTCAAAAGTGGTTTAAAGTGTATTCAAAATAGGCACGTAATTATAACAAAAGAAACATTTATAAGAACAACTAGACCAACTGAATGTTTAGATTTAACATCAATAGATAAAATTGGACCGTTCACAAAGTCAACGAAAGGAAGTAGATACGCATTGACTGTTCAGTGCGATCTATAAAAATATATAATAGGGCATGTGTCCTTTAACTCAGCCTAGTATGCAACGATCGATTACATTTTTAATTATAACTCATAAAATATTTGAGCTGGAAGCGATATTTAACTTATTATACACTTGCTTAGATAAGATAAATAAGCCATTTGGTAGTATGTATCACCAAAAATTGACACAACTCATTTTATAAAGTCATAAAATTTCGAGTGATATGGATGAAATGGCGGTCTATATGCACCAATTTGGACTTATTTGCGGATGCAACTTCGTCCCATTCAATACATTTATTATTAAACGTAAGCTTGGAACGGAATTTTCTTCTGTTTGACTTAAGGCAATGCCAGCGGTATTCGCTTTATCTAACATCAAATTTTACAAAACAAAATAAAATAAATTTGCTTTGAAACACCTGAGTGATTTTCACATATGATTTATCAGACTTGTGACAATGAAAACATTATACTTAAATCACTCTACACGGATTTTGTTCCTTTGGTTTGTGTTTTATGAGCCACTTGAAAAAATATAAAACCGAAACTCAGACATTTTTATTGAAAACTTTACCAGTACCAACGTTTTTACAACGTTATGAATACAACAGGTCATAGTTGGGAACATTGAAAAAAAATATGTCCCTTACGTTGGGCCTACGGTTTTCTGCTTAATATTTTATACATTTTCTTTCAGACATTTGAACTCATTTTTGGAGAACAATCAAATGTACCAAGTCAATTCTCTAACTGTGTCACAATAGGTCCGATATATACTCATGAATCATATCTCGCGGAATAAAAAATTAAAATGCACACAGTGTGTTAAAAAGCGAATAGACTTCTATGAAAAAAAACAACAACACCAACAGCAATATGCAAACCCAATTGAAATTACTTTAGGAACAAAAGATTGGTAAAAAAAAGAAAATAGAAGACAATTAGATCCAGTCTATACTGGACCATACGAAATTATTCAAGAAGAACATCCAAATGTAGTAATCAAAAATTTATTATACGAAGAAACTCATTAAGTTCACAAAAACAGATTAATCACAATGAAATAACATTAGAGAAAAAAAAATTAAAAATAAGAATATTATAATTATTAAATTTAATGCCAAATTAAATTAATAATCAAAATTGTGAGAGAAAGTTGGACTAGAAATCTTCTGTTAGAATGCCTTTACTTCGGAATATCATACTTTTTCTCAGGGGGAAGGTGTAAGATAACTTTCGTATAATTTTCCCACATATTTAGTTCCCACAAGAATAACCTTTGACTGAAAAACCATTATGTAGTATCGTACATCAACTAATCACCTATAACTTAACCACTTTCCATCTAAACATGCATTCCATGTTTACCATCCTAGATTTATCATCAAGTGCTGAAGCAAGAAATCAATGTAACACTTGAAGGCGTTACCACATATTAGCCATACCTACGAACTACATATTCCCACGTCCATAATTCAAAGGAATAAACTCTAAGGGCCAATTTCTTCACCTCCGCTTAACTCATAAGCGGTGCTTATCCATACGCTTAAACATGGTTTAAGCTCTAAGCCCTAAGGGCCGATTTCTTCACCTCCGCTGAAATTGTAAACCAGGTTTACCAATATAGTTAAACCTGGTTTAACGCTTAAGTGGAGGTGAAGAAATCAGCCCTAAAGGGTCACCCACAATTGATACGTTGCGGATGCGTTGACGTAAATTTGACAGAAAACCTATGGGAAAACTGTCAAATTCACGCAAACGTATCCGCAACGTATCAATTGTGGGTCAGCCATAAGGGAACCTGGTTTACAATTTAAGCGGAAGTGAAAAAATCGGCCCCAAGTGGTACAACACCCAACGACTACAGAACCGAAGCATATGCTCAGATATATGTTATATGCTACATGTTCTTGAGCATGGGGCGGGTAGTTAGAATAATACTCAGGCGCCGGTCTCTCTTTCTCTCTTTGCATATAAATTCTCTATCCCCTATATTCACCACAACTAAATTTATCCATTATACTCTCTTTCTCTCAGAACTCAATGCGAGCCAAGTCCAGCTCTCTCAGAAATCGAACTAGAACCAAATTATGTATTTAGTTTATAAATAGAAGAGCCCGATAATAAATCATAGAGAGTTTGAGCTGTTTAGTGAAATACCTTTTTTTTCTTTCCCTAATTGTGGCACAGACCTATTGGTCCATATTCGAGTGAAATACCTGTAACTAATGGAGTTAGACTGGACCAGTCGAGTTATTAGTACGAGACACTGAAGAAGTCTGCACATTGTAGACGAAATACGCGTATCTGTCAATATAAGCAAAGGTAGTTGGAATTATATGGAAAATACAAATTGTTCTTCCCCGATAAGAGATTAACTCTAACTTTTATGTTTGAATTATCCGCCCTCACACTATTTCTACCGACGGTTTCAAACTGTTTAGAAATGGTATGTGACTGTATTTGATAGCTTGTTTAAGAGCACACTTATTTGGTTCTTTTTGATTATGAGTTGTTAGTATCCATTCTTATTATTTGATTTCATATAATAAACATCATATGTATGCAGTAATAAGCTAGCAATCAACAAAATTCTGAGCGACATAAATCTATGTCCCAAAATTTTTTAAACCTTCGGTTGTTGGCAGCAAAAATGTTTCGTCGCCTGGAGAAAACGGTACAGAAATATTATGAGATTTTCTCAGACGACGGTTCATTTTAGCGTGTGCTCAATTTGGTCGTAATAAAAAATGTCAAATGTCAAAATGTAAATATCAAAATACAGTACATTTACCACAACTGGTCAGTGCTACAACTAAAGACACCATCGTGAGAGAGTTAGTTTATTGTCGTCGCTACTACAAAGGAGATCAAAAACAGATATGGAGAAGAAGCAATGCGCCACCTGTGAACTCGAAATCAACGATTTGGAGCCAGAGTCGTGTGGCTTCTGTGAAGCTTTTTTCAAGATGAGCCAGCAATATTGTGAATATTGTGCATGCAAAGACATCTTTACTCAAGGGATGGTGTTGTTCATCTGTCCTCCATATAGAAGGGTCTTGAACGGAAGAAGCATCCGCGCTAACGTTGCTGATGAGAAAAATTCCCAACCGTCAAACACCAACGGCCTTGCTTCACTACTGCAACAATTATCGGGCATGGTGGAGGTGCTGCTCATCTGCAACGGTACCAAATGATCGTCCTGCATCTCGATCGTCCTGCAACTCGTCCCCTCCGTTGAATATGACGAATGAAAACGGCACGCCAGATTGGCCGAAGGGCAAGTGCCAAGCGTTGTCGAGTCGACTATAATCAAACCAAAGGTACAAAGGAAATGCATTTTGAGGATCTTTCCGTTCCTTTCATTACACCCGCCACGCGGAAACTAGTTTTTTGGCTTTATCTTTCTGGACTACAGCCAATGATCGCCGACAAGCATGTTGAAAAAATCTTTTCCCGTTGTTTGAAATCAAATCAAATGTCATTCGACTCTTGCCGAAAGGAAAAGAAGTATCGAACATGTCTTTTGTGTCATTCAAATTTGGCTTTCATCGACGATTAACGGTAGATAGTTTTTACTGTGTGCGATTGACATTCCACCGAACAGACAAAAGTCGCGATGTTGGTGTAATTAATGACCACGTTTGCTCTTTGAATGAGTTGTGCGAAAGATGTCCATCTGATGAAGCTATTCTGGTGTGTTGATTATAACCAACCACGTATGCGTTGGATTTAAATAGATATCATTGTTCAGTGTGATGGTGCTCAACTCCCACTGTCCAGTAGCACTCTTTTGGACGGGGATTTTTTGAGCCTCAGCCAAAAGAACGTTGTGCGGAATCACCTCGATCACACTCTTGATATTGTGTTTTGTTTGCCTGATTTTGAGACAAATCTGAATAGATGCTCAGCTTTGTTGCGTACAGTTGACTCTCATCACAACTCGCTTGAAATTTCTGTACCCGCTCATGTGGTAAGCGACAAATGCATTGAAAGTCAATTGGAGCGACCGCTGAACTTTTCTGTGTTCATTGTGTGGCGCCATCGCACTACTGGAATGCAATAGCTGCTAGCAATAATATTGATGAGATGGCGAACATGTACTGTTCCGTTTCGAACTATTGGTTTGTTACTAACGTCCCATGAATTAAGCCACCAGTTTCATCTGCATGGAGTACTTTCCAATAACGAGAATTAAGGTGAATCGCTTCTGTATGTATTTTTTCCAATCTTTTATCTCGCTCTCGGAAACTCACCTTGCTATTTCAAATTGATAAATCTCGATTGTTAGTGAATGAACATCGAATCGAACTCTACCAGATTGCTCACAGCAAGTAAGTATACAAACTGATGTGATTAAATTTTCAATATCTAGTACCGACTCTGAGTTATATCAATTCTATATATTGAGGTAATGACTGTCGCCAAGAATGTTTCAGCATAAGCCCCTAAAACGTTCGCGTAACAGTTGCCAACGGCAATTACGATGTCATCAATCGCCTAGCAACAAAAGAAGTTATCAACAAGCCAGCAATGCGTACCGATTTTTGAAAGCCACGCTAACTTGCGTTTTGCGTTTGCAATAAACCCTCGTAATTTTTGAAAGTTTGTTAATACAAAAAGATAAAGTTCAACCTTTCCAACGAACGTTTGTTTAAATGACATGACTGTAGCTTATGCAGCAGAGTCTAGTCAGTTCTTTGCTGAGCATTCCGCGTCTGTATTTGCAACAGACCCTCGTCAATATTGGAAAACGACGAAGCCACACGTGATGTTCCCGTTGATTTTGATGACCTTCCAGTTTTTGATGTAAATCCAGAAATGGTCTCAATGGCTGCCAAAAGGTTGAACGTTTTTTGTTCCAGGCCCTAATGGTTAGCCTGCAGTTGGAATCTGTCGTTGTATTGCCGTTTTTGCACAACCATTGTGTGATATTTTCAATCGTTCACTCCAGCAAGCAAAGTTTCCTCGCATCTGGAAGCAATCGTTTATGATACCTCCTTTAATTCGCGGGGATCGCCATAATATTATTAACTATCGAGGTACAACGAGTTTGTCAGCGTTAATTGAGATGATAGTTTGTGGAATTGTTCTTGAGCTACATATCTATCGATCAACACGGATATTTGCCTGGACGATCTGTTACCACCAACTTGTTGAGTTTTATGTCGAAGGCGCAAAACCTGAAAGCACCGTTCGATAAAATTGACCATGGAGTATTCCTGCACCTTTGAGTTTCTACGCAATTGCTTTTTTGGGCAGAATCCTTGTGGGTGTTAGCCAAATTTGGATTTTTCAGATACAATCCTGAATGGGTTGTAGAGTATTTTTTATATGTCTAGTAACCTAACGTCCGTGCTCCATCGCATCCATTTTCTGGGGATAAATTGGGGGTAAAAATGGGTACATTGAATTGAAAGTGAGTTTGAAAGAAGGGGAACTTGGAGTTGAGCACACGTACCCACTGGTTTACGCTAAATATTGGCCAACGTACTTTTGCACATTTGTTTGATGATTAAAGGACACGCGTTTCCAAATCCAAAGTTCGGCTGCCGTATTGCATCGGTACCCAGACTTTTTGTTCATGACTCTGGACACTTTTCAAATCACAAACTAGCATGCAGTTGTGAGCTTGTAAATTTGTCAGAATAGCGTATTAGCGATAAATCTGAGAGGGTTGATTAATCGACTAAGTTCGTCAGATATAGCGCAAATGAGCTTCAGCTTAATAAACAACTGAGTATTGTATTCGTTTATTCAATAAAATGTTCTCACTATTCTCATTCAATCACTCATTTCAGCCAATAGTGCCCAACGCATAGTTGTAATCAACCATCGACAGCCTGCAACAATTTTTTCATAGAAATGGCTATGCTCTTCGAACATCCGGGGGACTACAAGGGTTCTACTTATATCTTTGTTCTTAATTTTGATTCTTTTCAGGCAACAAATAATTTATTTCTACCAAATTTTGAAGACAATATCTCATATCTCTCTTTTTTTTAACTTTTTAAGTAGTGGTGCTTCGGTTGGGCATGGAGATGAATTGGTGTACCAGAGACATGACGGACGCCTGTTGGGTACAGGTACAGGTAGTAAGTGCTCTCAAGGACGTGGAGCAAGACAGGTAAATGTTACCCATTGTATCTATATGTCCTTTTTTAATAGGTTTGCGCAGAACAACAGTTAAATCGGTTGAATTGGTTGTGTTGATGCGTTGTTCCGTAATATTTTGTGGACGTCTATGGCTATTGTTTTGGTTGCCTATTGCGTCGCCATTGCGTTGCCGTCGCGCGAGTGATCGAGTGAGCATGAGAAGTCGTGGTTTGCCGAGTAAGATTGGTCGGTGGAGAGAAACATTTAATTGTGATCCAAATTATTCGTTCGCAATGCTCGTCAGGCCACCCTATCTTGGAACAATTTTTTTCCATTTTATGTTTTATAAGGCTTCACTTTTGCGCTTTTTGCGTCATATTAAAGTATGAAATAAAGTATTATAAACCTACATTTATAACCTGTTTTTATCATTTAACAGTACTTTCAACTTGTTTAATACAAGCTGTGTTGCTTGGGAAGGGTAAAAGTCCACGCCTTCACCAACCTGAGCGTCTGTTCTCCATGTCAGGGTCGGCTCAAAACGGCGTCTATTCTCCATGTAAGAGGCGGCGGATCATCGTCCTCGTGTCAGTGTAGGACTCTAAACAGAGCTGTGCACGATGGTCCTCCGGCGAGACAGGGGGTTGGTGCAGGCCATACAAGCCAGCCGTAAAACATAATAGTATTAAAAGCACACGATGTAAATACGGACCAGAACAATCGGCATAGACTCAGGCAAAGAAAAAGGACTAGCGATTGGAAATTCGGAAAAGTCCCTCAATTTCTCGGGAAGTACCCGCATTCTTTGCGACTTACTGAGGTTTGTACTCGACATTGTAGCGCTGCTAGTGGTTTGCTGGAAAGAATCAATTATACATACAGCTGCCCAAACCACGACGTCAAAATCGTCATCGAAGTTCTCAATGCTCAAGTCGGCCAGGAGAAGGAATTCAGACCGATTATAGGAAAGTTCAGCGACCACCAGTTTACGAACGAAAACGGCGTCAGACTCGTCGATTTCAACGCCTACAAGAACATGGCCATATATACTACCTACTTTCAGCATAACCTCCCATATTGGTACACCTGGAGATCACCACAACAGAATGTATCACATATCGACCACGTTTTGATTGATAGAAGACACTTCGTGGATATTATCGACGTCCGGACCTATCGCAGCACCAACATCGACTCAGACCACTATCTGGTAATGGTCCATGCGCGCCACAGACTTTCCGTTGTGAACAACATTCGATACCGGCGCCCTCTACGCTATAATCTTGAGCGACTGAAGCTACCCGAAGTCACAAGTAATTACGAGCAAAGCCTTGAAGCAGCGTTGCCGGAAGAGGGAGAGCTAATCGAAGTCCCTGCTGCAGTACCGTGAAAGCAGCCAACAACAACGCAGCGGAGGCGCCATAGTGTTTGTGGAAAGAAATCGACGGAACGATTGGCTCGACGATGAATGTCAAACGGTTTTAAATGAGAAGAATGCAGCGCGGGCGTTGATGCTGCAGCAAGCAACTCGTCAAAATGTGGAGCGATACAAGCATAAGCGAAGACAGCAAATTCATCTCTTCCGGGATAAGAAGCGTCACCCGCTGTCAATGTAGTAGCTGTATCGTTCTCAAGATACGCGTAAATTCTATAAGAAGCTCAACGCATCCCGTAAAGGCTTCATGCCGCGAGCCGAAATGTGGCGGGATAATGTTGGAGGTATCCTGACGGATGAACGTGAGGTGATTGAAAGGTGGAAGCAGCAGGAGGAATGGCTTCATCGATATGGTGAGTTCGGATGCTATTAAGGATACAGAACAGCTACTGGAAGAGTGGAAAGAGGAAGTTATATGCCCAAGAGGGTAACAAGTTAGAATGTGAGAACTATCAAACGATCACTATTCTCAACGCGGCCTACAAAGTGCCGTGCTTACTATGGACTCCACAAGACCTTGAGGCCTGGTAAACTTCATCCCCGTACAAAGTGTACCATGCACAAAAAGCTGATAAAACCGGTAGTTCTCTACGGGCATAAGACGTGGACAATGCTCGAAGAGGACATGCAAGCACTTGGAGTTTTCGAACGATGCGTGCTTAGGACCATCTTTGGCGGTGTTCCTGATGGCAACGCTTCAGAGAACTCATCGAGTGAGTAGCATATAAATGCAAAGCACCGGGTGGGTAGAGGTAGCATCCATCAACATGATAGATTAGTAAACTAGAAAGGAAACATAAAACAAATAAGTGAACATTAATTAAAAAGGACTGAAATATGGATTGGCCCGGTTAGCTACTGCTTCCGTAGCTATTATAGTTATTTATAGAATTATTTGTATTTTTGATCGAAGTGAGTAGCATTTATCTTGCCAAACATAGATCAAGTGTATCATAAATTCTGCTTATAGGTTTAGCGTACAATCAATTTCATGGGGCTTCTCAAATCGAGGAAAATTATGTGCACCGATTGAATTGTAAGTGTTCGGGAGTAACATCACCCTACCCTTGCTACGCCACTGCCGAATGAGAGGACTTCTCTCCCAACGATCGTTCCTCCGATCCGAGATGGTATTCTCCCTACCACTTCGACCGATAGCGATCACGGGCGATCGTTATCGGTGACGTCACAGCAGGGATCATCTGGTTACTGGATAGTGGATGATCTGCTGTGCGAATAGTCGTGTTGGCTCTGACTCTCAGGAAGGACGGGTGGGAGAAGAGCCACAATGGATAATGTTCTGTGTTAATTGTGTGTGACGTAGTAGTTTGTACATTTGTAAATATGTAAATAAAATGTGTGTTGAGGACAAATGTATGTGCTGCGTGTTCTGTACAAATGTGTAACGAATGGACGGATGTGATGTGTGGTTGGAACTCCAAAAGAAACCCCCAAATCAACCAATAAAATACAGTCCACTAAGGAGACGCCCGGTATTTTACACCCCACAACTGGCAGTAATTAATTACCCCCCAATCGGTGTTGGTTAGGGTCCGGTAACCCAACATTATGGTCCTTCGAACCGGATAAATCGGAAAACCGGACAAGGGAAACTGCCAGCTTCGGTCAACGCATGGCGTGGATGCCAAAATGGTTGGTTCGTGGGCGCAATTAGCCAGCAGCCATCACTGCGGCATAATTAACTATCTCAATATCGCCATTACTTTTGGATCGATATGGCACTGGGTATGATGGCTGCTAGGAGTTGAATACTGGAATCGTAACAAAGGCAAATATGGACATTTTGGATTCTCGGACATTGACTGGACAGAACAACACATCTTGCTATACTTATGCTGCGTCGGACATCATAACATAAAAACTACGGCACATTGCCTGGTTTACCAGGTAATTATAAGCGCAGTATATGTCCAGCCGAATGGACACAACATTTCTATTACTGACACACTTTCCATTATCGGTCAACAATAACAACACGCATCTGGAACGAGCAAAACAATAACAGAGCAAACTACAATCGCCGATCACAGCTGATGGGTCAGCTGTTCAGCCGATCTGGACGTCAACAAAACGAAATCAGACACGGTGTACCAAGGGATACAGTTGACACACCCACAACCAACGATTCGAGAGGTGACTGGATAACCACGACCGATAAGCAAAAACAGACCAAATCATAACAAACGTCGCCTGAAACGACTGATCGGAGGGAGATTTGTATGTATCTATCACATTTCGGTTTGGACAAAAGGAACGCAACAGAAGAGAATCGTATATCAACACATGCATGGTAGCCTACGGATGAATACGGATCAGTTCGTGACGTGCTCTTTCGGATCGTTTATGGGCTAACAATGACGTCATACGCAAAGAGTGATTATGGATCAACAATAAAGGCATACATCGGTTGGCGTGTATCGGTATGGAATCGAGTAGCTGCACTTACTTGTCCAGGTAAGCAGCACATGTATATGTCTAGCCGAGCTAGGCATTACATTTTCGGAAACTAACAACCACTATTTTTCGGAACAACGATGACGTCTTCACCTACGGCACACATTCACGGAGGCCAATCATATGGTCGTCGATCAGCTGATCGATTGGAGCAAACATTTTTGTGCGGACTGCTGACGTCAAAGCTGGATATGGATACAACAAGGCAATATTATGATGACGAGAATCAATTCGGACGACCATTGGAAGGGGTGTCAGTCACAAGGGTGTCTGCGATACACACCAAACGTTGAGTACATGGATTGCTCAATGAATCATCAAAGCAGGCGCAAGGATGCCTGCGGTTTTTTCCACGGTTTGGGCAAATCGGTGCTCATTACCGAATCCTAACATCAATCCAATCGGAATTCAGCACACAGGGTGCTTGAATGGACAAACTCCGACGGTTGATCACACAGGGTGATCGAACCAAACCCTCGGGCAGGACACAAGGGTGTCCTGTATCGGTTCCTTGGTTTGTGTACACAGGGTGCGCAAACCAATCCTAGGACAGAACACAAGGGTGTTCTATTTCCATCGGATTGTGCACAAAGGGTGCACAACCCTATCCATGGCAAGGACACAAGGGTGTCCTACGAATGCCATGCCAAGGAGAGGATACAAGGGTGTCCTCTAGATACCATTTCTAGGTCTTGAATACAAAGGGTGCTCAAGACTAAGGCCAAGGCTTGGACACAAGGGTGTCCTCTAGCCTTTCCACGGTCTGTGCACAAGGGTGTACAGACCTATCTAAGGTATGGGTACATGGGTACCCAAGGAATCAACCGAGGCTTGGGCACAATGGGTGCTCAAGGATAAACCACACCGGAAATCAAACCATATGTAGGCACTAGGGGTGTCTGCATTATGGACTCGGATAAAGGAACCAAGGGCAAACATTGAAAGGATATGGGAACCAAACCGCTTGCATTATTGGCACTAATTTCGAGATGGAGCAAATGAATCATGGACGACATCACACTCTGGCTGAGGGCATCATTGGAAGTTTTACAAGGTTAGTTAAACAGTATATGTACCAGCCGAGGTGACATTCGGATTCTATATTCAATATTTTCCCACATGTACTTGACTTTGAAATGAGGATATTCGCCAAAGCCACCACTGAACCAATCGGACTCATTCAACGATCGAGTATCGTCGCAAACAACATCGGCATCAATGGATGGCGCCACCCACGGCAAGATGACCATCAAGACTTGGTATTGGACTTGGTACTTAGTATTGGAGACTAGCGAAATCTTAGGCCATCCTGGAATTTCAACTCCAACAACGGACGAACGTCGGAAGGACATCATCGCAACGACATCAGGAAAAACTCAAAATCAATCAACCAAGGAACAGGAGCGCAAAACTGAAGGATGCACACATCGGTATTACATTCGTGCGAATCAAACGCGGAGAACGGAGAGACGAACGAGATATTTTCACCATCAGTGGAGAGCTGAGTGACGGATATTTTTACCATCAGCGGCAGTCGCAGGTCTTTGAGGGTGGGTGAGCAACCAATTCACCCGCAATACTAACTCTTGTACGTTGAAACAAGGGGATGGAAGAAGGCTGTACGTCGTTGATTATAACTACGCAATGGTTTATTCAGAAATGTAGGACATTTCAGGGTGGGTGAGTATGTTCGGGAGTAACATCACCCTACCCTTGCTACGCCACTGCCGAATGAGAGGACTTCTCTCCCAACGATCGTTCCTCCGATCCGAGATGGTATTCTCCCTACCACTTCGACCGATAGCGATCACGGGCGATCGTTATCGGTGACGTCACAGCAGGGATCATCTGGTTACTGGATAGTGGATGATCTGCTGTGCGAATAGTCGTGTTGGCTCTGACTCTCAGGAAGGACGGGTGGGAGAAGAGCCACAATGGATAATGTTCTGTGTTAATTGTGTGTGACGTAGTAGTTTGTACATTTGTAAATATGTAAATAAAATGTGTGTTGAGGACAAATGTATGTGCTGCGTGTTCTGTACAAATGTGTAACGAATGGACGGATGTGATGTGTGGTTGGAACTCCAAAAGAAACCCCCAAATCAACCAATAAAATACAGTCCACTAAGGAGACGCCCGGTATTTTACACCCCACAACTGGCAGTAATTAATTACCCCCCAATCGGTGTTGGTTAGGGTCCGGTAACCCAACAGTAAGCTAATACTAAAGAGTCTGGTTTTATTTAAATAACTTTCTGGGTACAATTGTTTCTATTGTCAGTGTTGATAGAAAGTGGTACAATAGTGTGTAGTGTGTTCTGAGCGGAGAGCTTTCAGGAGATAATTGTATTATTCCTTCTTGCGTGGTGGATGACCTTTCGCGATAGCACCTTGATCGGATACTGTGGATGTTGCACGGATGGATGGTGCGACAAAGCTGATGATGATGCTACAGTACTCCCCTCCTAGACTAAGTTTCCTTATATCGGTAGCGGAACGGAATAACAACTCGTCGGCCAGAATGAGTTACCCTAGTCGATGGAGTCGATGCGTGGGCTGTAGCTGCGAGATCAGGTGGATTTGTAGGCTGCTGTCCTTTCAGTGAGTAGGCGGGCTTCAGTCGGTCAACCGAAACGATCACTGTTCGCCCTTCAACGTTTACCTTGAAGATTTTTTTGGCTCGGCTAACCACTTCGAACGGACCTTCGTAGGGAGGCGATAGTGATGGCCGAACAGAATCGTTGCGCACGAAGACGTTCCGGCGTAATTGTAGGTCCTGATGAATGAAAACGTTGCGTCGCCCGTGCCATGCAGTTTCTTTTGGGCACAGATCGCATGGATTTTCGAAGGTTGGTGACGATTTCGGCCTCGTTTTGATTCTTCAGATTTTCGACGAAAAACTCGGACGGTATTCGGAGAGTCGTTCCGTAAACTATCTCCGCCGGTGACGCTTTCATATCCTCCTTGAAGGTTGTTCGCAAACCAAGCAAAATCACTGGCAGATGTTCGCTCCAGTGATCGGGGTCGTAGCATAATATAGACGATTTCAAAGTCCTGTGCCACCGCTCGACGATACGGTTCGATTGAGGGTGATATGCCGTTGTGCGTAGGTGAGTAGTTCCAAGCATGCGAGTCAGCTCGGAAAACAGCGACCACTCAAATTGCCGACCTTGGTCGGTCGTGACGTAGGTTGGGACGCCAAACGAGCAATCGCCCCGGAGACTAGAGCTTCAACAATCGTCGACGTAGTCATATCCGGTATGGGAAAGGTTTCAGGCCACCGAGTGAATCTGACGATAACCGTAAGCCAGTAGCGATGTCCTTTACTTGGCGGGAATGGTCCAACAATATCGATGTTGATGTGGGAAAACCGACTGGCCGTGGCACGTGTACCAGTCATCAATTTGGCCGTGGCACGTGTACCAGGGTGCGTGGCTTGCATGACGACGTTACGAAAAGGTTTCGTAACAAAAGGGCGAATGCGATCGCCTGAGCAATCACAAAACATCTTTTTTGTGCTGCCTGGAACGGTAAAAAGTATAAACTTTAAAGAGGTCGGAGATTTACCTTGCTGAATATTCCGGTTCTTCGTCGGTTTTCTGGTCATCAGCAAGTGCGTCGAAATCCCGTGAGAGCACGTTTTGGATGGCAGCAATGTGGGAGAGCAAGTCGTCCATGTATTCATTGCCAATTATGTGCTGGATATCCGTCGTAATTTGCCCAATGAAGTCCAACTGGCGAGCTTGGCGATTAGAAGCTTTATCGAGCTTTTGACGGAAAGCAAAGATAATTGGTTTGTGGTCCGTATAGATGTGGCAACTTCGTCCTTCGAGCATGAGCTTAAAATGCCGCACGGCGAGGAAGATGGCAGTTGATTCCCGATCAAAGGTCCTGTAGCGAAGCTGGGCTTTGGCGAACTTCTTCGAGAAAAAAACCAGGGGTTGAGCTTGCCCATCTGCGATTTGGTGCAACGCTGCACCTGCTGCAATGTCCGAGGCGTCAACCCAGAGTGACAGTTCAGCAGACTTGGCGGGATGAGCCAGAAGTGCAGCTTGGACGAGTTGCTGTTTGCATCGCTCAAAATCTGCTTGTGTTTCATCCATCACTCCAGGTTAACGGTGAACGATCGTTGCGCTTATTGCCGGAGATAATTGCCAGCAACGGGATTTGGACCTCAATCGCATTTGGGACAAATCTTCAGTAAGTTTATTATGGTCGAGAAGCTCTTCAACTTCTTCACTGTAGAAGGTTACTTGAAGTTCTTGATGGCTTCCACGCGGTCTGGTAGCGGACGAATCTCTTCGGCTGAAACGTAATGTCCGAGAAAGTTGAGTGCGTCGCGGCCGAATTCAATTTGGCAAATTGATTACCAAGTTGTGCTGCTTGAGTCTCTCAAAAAGCTGGCGCAAATGGTCCCAGTGATCCTCGGGCGAAGACGAGGCAATGAACAGATCGTCGATGTAGGGAAAAATAAAGTCCAAGTGAAAGAGCCGTTGGAACGGTTGCGCTGCATTTCTCAAGCCAAATATCATGAACAAAAATTCAGACAGCCCGAACGGCGTCGTGATGGCCGTTTTTGGGATGTCATCGGGATGAATCGGCACCTAATGGAAGGTCTTCTGCAAGTCAACTTTAGAAAAAATGGTTTTACCTTGCAAAATGGTCGTGAAGTCATACAGGTACGACAGCGGGTACCGGTCTGGGACGGTCTAGGTATTCAAGGTACGACAGTCTCCATATGGGCGCCGGAACCGTCTGCTTTTTTCACCATATGAAGCGGGATTGCCCAGTTACTGCTGGATGGACGGCAGATTCCTAGCTTCATTAGGAGCTCGAATTCGGCACGAGCCGCTTCGAGCTTGTCCGGCGGCAGTCGTCGTGGTCGGGCGTAGACGGACTGACCGGTTGTCACGATACGGTGTACAATGGTAGATTCACTAACCGTACCCGGCGGAGCGAGCCGAGTGATCCTAGGATATTCCACCAGTATTTCAGCATACGGCGACACTGCACTGAAAGTCTTAATCGAATATTTACTAGTACGTGCAAGTACACCGGCGGATTCGAGATTGGTCGTGTTGTCAATTAGGCGGTTTCGTTTAAAATCAATTAACAAATCGAAGTGGCAAATAAAGTCTGCACCGATAATTCCCAAAGTCACATTCGCGATTAAAAATATCCACAAAAACTCGCGGCGAAGACCGAGATTAACTTTGAGCAACACTTCACCGTACACTTCTATTGGCGTTCCGTCCGCGGCGAACAATTTTGTCGTCGTAGATTTCACTGCTGAATGCAAGACCTTCGGCCAGTGTTGTTGAATCATGATCGTTTTCACGATTTGCAGCCGAGAGTTCTCTGCTCGCGAGAGGAGAGAACACAAATAATGCTGCTGTTCATCATCCCCCTATCGTTTCCGCAGGAGAGTGAATGCGTGTATTTTTGCCATTGCGCTTCATCTCTTCATGCTATGAAACGAACTATTATTGAGTGGCGAGGAACCAACTCGCATGGTGAGTGAGTACCGCATGAGCAGCTGACGGGTTTGCTCATTGAGTTAACGATGCTGGTTGAACAAGATGTTACGGATAATTCGCTTGCGTCTAGTAGGTGGATATCTGCGGCGTGCCACCAATAGAGGGTTTGGGATTTGTTTTATCACCTCCTATTTGCTTCCTGCTTAATTAGTAAAGCTTGTTGGTGGGATAGTGATATTGGGTTTGCATTATTTATATCTTGGCGTAAGCTTGTGTCGCTTTTATGATGCATCTCTGGTGTAATTTATAAAGACTTTATAGAAAGAATTTATAAAATTAGTGTGCATCCGGCTATCGAGGTTTGCGAGAACGGTTTAATTTTCGTACTGGCTCATAAAGCACGTGCGTGGACAAGACATTTGTGTGCATCTGGCATCGAATACATATTTAAATGTCAGCAAACAGAGCGCAGTGTAAGCCGATATATGAATTACATCTCAGCATTTTTATAAAAAATATGCAGTTCCTTAACTATCGATATCCATGAGTTAAAGATGTGCTGTGTTTTCTAGTGAGTTTTGGACTGTACATTTAGTGACTTTTTTAAATGTATATCATGAAACATGTCAAAATTGTATAAGATAATCTGTCTCCACTTCTATTTCACCCTCATTTGACTTATCTTTTGCATCATATTCAAGCGAAGTAGACGATTAGGAGATGCTAGACCACCTTCCGTACAAAGTATATTCGATCGAAACGTCATTTTTTTTTTAATCCTATTGAACATATTGTTTAGGTGTGATTCGTGGCTTTCAGATTTGAAAGTGCATATTAGACAGTCACTAAGAGAGAGCTAACGATTTTTTTTGACGTACACACTTAGAAGATTTTACAGTATTCGGTAATTGTTTACCGAACTTTCAACAGCTGAACGTTCCGATTTACCGGATTTATCCGATTTACCGGATTTCGGTGAAATTTTACAGTAATCCGGTACAAAAATTACCGGAAATTGTCAAATTTTACCGAAGTCCGTTAAATCGGATTACCAAACTGTTCAGCTGTTGAAAGTTCGGTAAAAAGTTACCGAATACTGTAAAATTTTCTGAGTGTGTAGACTACGTCTTACGGCAAGGTTAGGGTGTCATTTGAAAATCCTAAAATAACGTCCGATAGGAAATACAAATTAAACGCTTATAACTTAATTTTTCTTCGATAGATTTTCAATATGTTTAAATCAATCGGTTGCAAAATTCCCCGCGTATTGAGTCAACTATAAGAAAATATCTTTCTACAATTGTAAACTATTGAAAGTAACGCAAATAAAAGGTGATGTTTTAAAATATAGTTTTGAAGGCTAAATTTACTACATGCATAGTATTTCAGTGATTTCCATTTCAATGTTGCAGTGAAGATTTCAATGTATCAATAAACTATGTTGCAGTGAACGATAAAAAAGGGATACACCTTCGCAAACTAAATCATTCGTTCGGTATTATTCAAGCTGTGCGGAGTGGCGGGGATCAAATATTGGATTGACAGCTTGCGGTGGCTAATACCCTGGAGGGTTCACTGGCGTGCAACCATTGATCAGGTAGCTGATAATTGTATTTTTCTAGGCAACCGTTGCGAGGCAGCCATTAGTTTTGTGATGAGCAATCGGTTGACCAAACCTGTGACCATGAGGAGCAAAATAAGGTGCTTGTGTTGATCCTGATCTTAGCCAATTTTTGATACGATGCAACGGATGCAATAATTTGCTTCTGCAAAAGACCAAGGAGGTTTAAATTCAAATGTGCACCATATAAAATCCGCCCTTTTCAGGACGGCTAATTCAATTTTCCTAGTTAAGACGTTTGTATGAATTTATCGTACATTTTTCAAATTCCGATCTAAATTCTTGGCAATTAGCAGCCAGCGGCGGTTCAAATAGTTTTAGTTTTCCTTTAGTCGTCGCATACCTAAAGCGTTGTGTAAAATTTCTAGAACGGCTCGAAAATTTATACTGTGTCTATATTATTCTGGAGCGCAAATACAGAGCAGGCTTACAGCGATGGTTGAATGCCAAATAGAAATTAAAAAAATGGCTACCATCACGAAAAATTAAATTACTGAACGCTAATAACTCGATCATTTCTTGATTGATTTTTGAGATTTATTCTCTAGACAACAAGAGGTTCTCACGACTGCTATTTTATTTTGCTCAAGTGTTTACAATTTAAAAAAAAGGTGCATATATTGTATGTTGTGTATTGTATTCCGGCAAGTATCAAGAAATTTCCGATCACGGATAAAATTTAGCTTTTCTCACGTTGTATTCCGGATTATCATTATCTGTGCATGCCAATTAATACTGTGATGAACAATTGTTCTGTTTTGTTAACAATTCGAGTAGGAAAGAGTTTATCATCCAAGGAATTCCCAAGTATTGTAAAATAATTTTGAATATTTTTTTCGTAGTTATTATGCATTGTCATAGGTTCGTAGTGGATGCATGAGTCTGTCTACAATTGCAGCAGGACTACAATCTGTAGACAAGTAAATACAATTAAAATTGTTATTAACATTTTATATTTTTACATCGCTCCACTATATTTTCTACGCTATTTTATAGGTCAGTTTCAGCTTCACATATATCCTTCCATGTCAATTATAGTCTACCTAACTTTAAATATGTATTCGAAAAGATAGGAAGGTTTTTAACGTCTTTTTAGGAAGGATCATATGCGACAAATTCTACTGAACAAAGCTTTTCCCAAATTTACCAAAAAAGGATAATTAACAATTGTTCATTTCATATTTTACAGATAAAGAATCATTTCCAGATTCTTCAAGAGTAACCGTAAAATTAATTATTATTTTCTGTAGTTTCATTACGTTTCCGTTTTTGGCGTTATTCACACTCATATAAAATTAATTTAGCCTCACTGTTGGTTGTTTTCATTTTTTTCAAGACTTTTAGGATTTTAAATCATGTCTAATTTTCAGTTTCAGTAACAAAGCAGTGGATGTCATATATACATTGTACCTACGCTTATTATGTTACTTGTCTATAAACGGAAATCTTTCAATGGGTGGATGACCAGCTATGTAACGGATATATATATATATATATATATATATATATATATATATATATATATATATATATATATATATATATATATATATATATATATATATATATATATATATATATATATATATATATATATATATATTATATATATATATATATATATATATATATATATATATATATATATATATATATATATAAATATATATTCTACTATAGTTTACTGGCTTCCTAGTATTACTACTTAACATTATAACGTCAGTTTATTATTTTATTTTATGATATTAAATTTATGCAATACATAAACTCACATAATTAAAATCATTATAGTACCCTCTACAAAAAGTTAGGAAGTTAGGGAGTTGTGATAAAAGGAAAAGGAAGAGCACTTAGGAATTTTAGGTTTACTATTCTTTATATGCTCTATAATCTCAGATCATCCATGAACATCCCAAGTTTTGAAAAATAATTTTAAACCATATTTTTTACTCGTGCCCTTCTTAAAAAGCCATCCCGTAATAGTTTGAATGAGAATCTTAATTTTTCACGGATTTCGCGTAAGCGTCTCTGCTTGCGGGTCCGCCCCACCGTTTTTGGCCCTACATACAGTGTTGCTGGAAAAACAAACCGTTAACACAATTTGATCTTGCTGTTAAGTGGAGCTGCATACATGAAAAGGTCTTAGAAGGGACGGTGACTACCTTACATACATACATACATACAATTTGCGATGGAAAGAGTTTTATTTCTAGGAAATAAGTTTTGAGATACGATGGGAAATATTTTTTTTAATTACCAAATTGTACACGATTTTCATTGCTGCATAAATAATTTATCAAACCATTTAATGAAAAAAAATCCACAAAATAAGAAATTTCAACTTGATTACAAGTTCGGAAAACGTAGAGAAGAGCAAAACTTCAGCATAGGAACTCATTTCCGGCACATCGATAGAAAACATGAAATTTATTGCCATGGGGACGACCCCGGCGTAGTGGTTAGCATCCATACCTCTCACGCCAAAGTCACGAGTTCGAATCTCACCCCCGGACAAGTCACGAAAATACCCAAACGGTATTTGAGTGACTACGACGGGAGATGAACCAGCCCAGAGCTGAAAATCTCGATAATAAAGGAAAAAAAAGAAATTTATCAATGTTTATATATGAAATATCAAATCATACATTTGGCAAGTTAGTTAAGTTCAATAACTACAAAACAATGTCAGTATGAACGTATTCCCTGAATATTTACATTGACCGAACACAAAACAAATAAATTGAAGCTCATTTATGTGTTTTTGACTAACACTAGCCTTAGATTGTAGTTTAAGTTTGTAGTGTAGTTTACAAAGTTTTAACCTGTATGTTTACTTTAAGTTTTTTTTATCTGTGTTTGTGTGTGTGTGTTTTTTTTTCTTTCTCAAAAATGTTCAAGTCAAAAGACCGACCATTTTTGACCGAACACAAAACAAATAAATTGAAGCTCATTTATGTGTTTTTGACTAACACTAGCCTTAGAGTATAGTTAGTTTAACCTGTATGTTTACTTTAAGTTTTTTTTTTATCTGTGTTTGTGTGTGTATTTTTTTCTTTCTCAAAAATGTTCAAGTCAAAAGAAGCCAAAAGTTTTTTGACAATTTAGAATTTAAAAAAATGTGTTATGTAAGCCCCACTTCAAACTCCTGCCTACCTTGCCATCCATTCAGTTGTTAATCCTATTAACCTCGAGACGGCCGCGGGTAATCGGTTCTATCCTCTTAACGTTAGTTTTAAGATAATTTATGTATACAAATATGAAAACTTGGCTCTGTAAAGTTAATTCGATTGAGCTTGTACAAATAAATGATTTATATAAAAAAAATGTTTACGCTCCAAACAAATACACTTTTCATACCAACAGCTGACTGCTGCAATGGGGTCAATGGCGTTTCAATATTTCGTGTCGTAATTTAAAATGGAATGCCGTGATTGCGGTTAAGAAACTGTGTTAGATTTTCAACAAAATCTCAGCAGCCAGCGATTTCTCGCGTACCACGAGCAAAGGAACTATCCTTTTTGACCGATTTTGTTCATCAACCTTCTGTAATAACGCAGCTATTAACATATTTTGTATTGCATAAGATGTTGAAAGCTACACGCAGAGCCAAAGATTTGTTTATTTTGCCGTGGTATACAACAGAGAAAGTCGAGGAAGAGAATTGTCTGTTGGCTCTTTTCAAATGATACGTGAGATTTGAAATATAACGGTACGATGCAAAGATAAATAAACCAGTTTGTTTTTGAAAGTCACATTCCATCTTCAAGTGCGTGTTATGCTGAGTTTAAAGAATACAAATATTTATAATATCAGTCTACCACTGAAAATCCATTCCCGAATGAAGATAGCAGAAAAAGAAGATGAATCTCAATAATTATATACATTTATTTTCTAGTTTTTACTTCAACCATTTCTTTAATCGTTCCATATATACATTATGATTCCAGTATTCATGTTTTCATTCTGATTGATAATAAATTGATAATCATGTTTATTAAATTATATTTTACTCGCTCACTTATCAGAGTCTTCAACACACTAGCCGCTATCCCAACGTGGCCCGTATGGATTAGCATTACAACGGAAATCAGTTCCTTGTTTTCTCGTTTTGCCATTGTCTCACACAAGCGGCGACATTGCTGGAATTTCCGAACCAGACAACTGCTAGCGATCAACTGTGTGAGCAAGAAATTGTTTGTTCAACAAAATAATGCTCAGACTGCGAGTCAAACGTTGCATGAGTTGTTACGATCGTGCTCAAGGTCTGAGAGAGATAGAGCTGATTCTTATGAACTTATTCTCTGGTTTTTCCTATTCTCGCGGTGAGTCGAATCACCATATCGTTCAAACCGTCGCGCTCCATCTCGTTCTGCAATGCTGGTACGAAAATGAACACTGTGAGTTATCTCTCTCGAAAACAGGGATTGAGCGTTCGTTGAGGTGAGTATATACAACATTGCCTTCGGCACCACGGAGCTCGAGTCCGTAATTTTCAGGCGATAGATTGCGGCTGTGGTAAAAAGTTCGCCAATTTCCCCCACAGTATCAGCAGAGTGACGTCATTGTTGGGTCGATGAACCCTGCTGCCTTGTAGAGCAGGGCTTCCAACATCTTCGGGCATCGTTCCCGAATGTATGATACCAGCAAGAACCGGACGACGGGTCCCTTTCTCGATGGGACCTTTCCTTCTCAAATCCGCGAGAACGGGAACGGGAGCGACCGCAAACATTCTTCTGGGTTCTTATTCTTTATCTAGCCTCCGAGTGAGCTCGGCGATTTCTCGCTTCAGGTCCTGTATTGGATCGGTGGCTGTAGCGACTTGCACATTGGGTGCCGCCATCGCTGCATTTGGCACATTGTAGTCGATGGCGTTGATTTTTCTGAAAACCATCGAATCCACAATGGCGTCGGAGATAGTGATTTTGTCCGCAGAGTCTCCTCTCGAAGCAATTACCGCTGCTTGGGCATGTGGCGGTAGTCTGGTTGCCCACAGATCGAGCAGAACCGGCTCACTGAGCGAGTTAGTTTTATGTAGGCGTATTTGTCGTTCGTAGGAGTGGCCTCTACTATTGACCGCAGCTCGGTCAGCTTGTTTGCGGGCACCTGTGCCATTACGATGTTGTACCGGCGGAAGTCTTGTTGGGCACCGGTACCGGACGCAGCAAACCAGAACTTGAGCGACATAAAATAGGTCTCGATGATCATGTCCACCATACTGGGAGGATTAAGACGCGGCGCGTTAATTGTCTCGACAGCCGGCTGGCCAATTAGCCATTACTAGCACTAGATTTCTGCTCAGTCTTCTCGCGTGATTGTATTATAGTTGTCCGAAAACTATTTCGATATCGCGATTCGCGGTACCCGTAATCGAGTAACCGAAAATAAATTAGCGATTTAATGGCTAATCACGTCGGGGTCACCACTTTAGCGTACAATCAATTTCATGGGGCTTCTCAAATCGAGAAAAATGATGTGCACCGATTGAGTTGTAAGCTAATACTAAAGAGTCTGCATTTATTAAAATTACTTTCTGGGTACAATTGTTTCTATTGCCAGTGTGGAGAGAAAGTGGTACAATAGTGTGTAGTGTGTTCTGAGCGGAGAGATTTCAGGAGATAATTCTATTATTCCTTTTTTTGTGGCGGATGACCTTTCGGTCGCAATAGCACCTTGATGGGATACTGTAGATGTCGCACGGATAGATGGTGCGACAAAGTTGATGATGATGATGATGCTACATAGTTATTTCTTAAATTCTACCATTCTAGTGCCTATATTCAACCTTATACCTATTTAACCGTAAAATGAATTTGTTCGTGGAACTAGGAAACTAGAAGCCGTGAAGATCATTATTACCTTTATTTCTAGAATCAAACAAAACAAATAAAGTAACTCCCGTAAAGAAATTCATTTATTGATGAATGAGCAAGAGGAGACCACCATGGAGACAAATCCAGATAACAGCCAGACATACAGTTGGTTGTGATACGTGTGATGCGTGGTAGTACTACTAGTGTGCCGGAGTAGACGATTCTGTTAAGGAAAGGAAGTGGTGTTGCTCAAAATGCTTACCACCACCTGACAAATTGGTTCTAACGCCTCTTCAGCAGCTTCCCGGTAGGCTCGTTTGGAATAAAATATAAAGCGCCTAGAGGAACATCGTGAACTTGATAGGAAACAATTAGGGTTGGAGAGGAACTACCGCAAGGAAAAATATCAGCTGATGGAAGATTCGCTGCTTGAAGAAGTCGAAAGTCGAAGGGTACGAAACCGAGTGGATGAGATGGACCCTAGGATAAAGCAAGTGACTGAGGTGAAGACCAACGAGCAGAACAACGGAAATCGCTGGCGCCATGCGCTCCATCAGTAGTACCACCAAAAGCACAACAGGTGGAGGAGTACAGAGTGAGAGTAGAGCTCCACCAGTCACTCCTGAGAAGGATCAGTATTGTTTCCAACAGTTTCCAACAGAAGCTGAAAGATTATCCACCAACTTGCAGCAATAACAGGAACTGCAAGAACAGCTGCAGCTATACCAACTCCAACTGCAACATCAGTCGACGTCAGTTACTTCCGAACCTGACGCGACGAAGGGAGCTATTCCTAAAGTACATCCGACAGAAGCTGCTCCGCCTAAACTACAGCCACGTAGGACCGTCTCTGATCCTGTTGTGTTGCCAAAAGTGCAGAAATCTGAACCGTCGAGCCATGAACATCAGCATCGTTCTCCCACTAGCGAGAAGCAACAAAATAAAAGTAACCAAGAGCAACTGCGCAATCCGTTCGCACGCTCTTCACCGAATAATCCACCAAATAATCAGCAACTAATGGATCCCGCCCCAGTTAGTAGACCACAAGGTCCGTCTCCAGAACAGCTCGCCGCTCGTCAAGTAATGCCTCGGGAGAATCGATGGAAGATAGTTACTACCCTGAAGCTATGCCGTACCTGCCTGAATTTCTAGGTCGTCGAGCATGTAGGAACACCGATGGATACGACGTCAACGGTTGTGAACTCCACCATCATCCGCTACTTCACACCTCGAGTTTTTCACCCGCTACATCTGTAAACTCAGGTACCAATCAGCTTTCTGAAAACCACAACTACCAGCACTACGCCCAGTCGGGGCTGTTCCGTATCATTACCGTCATCCTTCACGGCCCGTCTAGATCCATCAAAGTATTCGCTTTTCTCCACGATGGTCGAACACACCAAATGCACCGTTGTGGCTCAAATGGACGGCCATGTCATAACTGGAGTCCGGATCGCAGTAAATTTCTCTTGAAATATCGGGTATAAAACAACCGAAGCGGCATCACCTAACGAACGTTAGAACTGTAGAAAGTCTTAACCTACCTTCTCGGACACTGCGTTTTGGGAAACTGCACCGAGAATTTCACCATTTAGAAGGTCTTTCCGGCCAGAGCTGCGAGAACGCCACACCTTGTCTGCTGCTAGGACTTCGCGACAATGGCATTGCCGTTCCGCAAGACACTAGAGAAGGGGATCGTGGATCGGTAGCAACCAAAACACGTTTGAGTTTATGCGCTTATGGGAGCCTTGACAACCAGCGCAAATCATAACATGTCAACAATCACATCTGTGACTGTGACATCAACTGAAAGTTCGATGCACTAATGAGAGAGTATTTCAATGCAGATTATGTGGGAGTTCAACCGATTGCCCCGTTCGATTCCGTAGAAAACAAAAGATCCGCATAATTTAATCTGACCGCCAATTCCTTCGGTTCCTGTGGCGAGACATTCCTGATCAACCGCCACAAGGCTATATCATGTACGTTGCGATTTTAAGAGCAACCTGCTCATCAGCTTCCGCGCAATTTGTAAAAAATACGAATGCAGAGGAATTTGCTGAACGGTACCCCAAAGCGGCGAAAGAAATCATTAAGTCCCATTATGTGGACGACTACCTTAGCAGTTTCGAGACAATTGAAGAAGCGAAGGCGATTGCAAGGGACGTGAGGGGTATTCACTCCAATGGTGGATTTGAAATCCGCAATTGGGCATCAAACAGTCAAGCTGTATTGGATCACCTGGACGCACCGTCAGCAGAAAGCGTTAAAGAACTGAACTTGTCGGGAAGCGGTAGCGCTGAGCGGATCCTGGGAATGCTCTGACAGTCTGCGGAAGACGAATTAAGTTTCCTGACAACGTTTCGAAAGTAGATCGCTGCACTCATCGATTCGGAAGCAAGACCAACCAAACGAAAGATCCTCAAGTCCGTCATGAATTTTCGATTTGAAGCTTACGACGGTACCGTTCAGTGGGCCCTAGTTGCAGCAAAAAACAAAATCGCATCAATCCAGCACGCTAAGGTTCTCCTACTGGAGTTGATGGCCTCACTGCCTGTAATTCGACTCGCAAACTTCGTTGTCGATGGCCATTATGTACCTGTTCGTAGGCGAGTTTTCTGGTACGATTTAAGGGCCGTATTAGCTTGGATTGGATCCGAGCACCGCCGCTACCGTCAGTTTGTTTTCTGTCGAGTAGGCGAAATATTATCATCAATTTACGCAAACGACTGGAGATGGGTGCCAAGTAAGCTGAATGTGACGGATGTAGCCACCAAGTGGGGGAAAGAACCTCGCTTCGACGCTTCCAGCTGCTGGTTCCACGGGCCGTTCTTGTACTTGGTCAAGCTGCGCTGGCCGCAAGTGATGCAGGAGATCTATTCTACCGATGAGGAACTACGTCCTTGTAATATTGATCAAGTAGCGCCGGTATCACTAGTTCAATTCGAATGCTTTTTGATCTGGTACCGCTGCCTGCGAGCATTGGCTTACGTGGGACGTTTTGTGAATGCATGTAGAAGAAAGCCACGAGAGCCCTTCACGAAGAAAATCCTGACTCAGCAAGAATTACAGGCGCCCTTCAAGAAGCTTCATTGGATCAGAAGTGTCCCATCATACTTCCCAGACACCATCACCTGGTTGTAGACAGCTATCACCGAAGGCTTTTACATGCCGAGACAGTTGTCAACGAGGTGCGACAACGTTTCTACGTACCACGGCTCCGAGTGTTGGTAAAATCAGTAGCTAACCGCTGTCAGCGGTGCAAGATACAGAAATCTCGGCCGTGCGGATGTAGCCTTCGACTTGTCAACAACGAGTTGTATCTGGCGAATCCGACGGTTGGTCTACGAGGGTCTCCGGTCGAGATTCATTCCAACAACGGAAGAAACTTCATCGAAGCTGAACGCATATTGAAGGAGCAGATTAAACGTACTAATGAAGTTTCAGAACAAGCTTAAACAAAGTGGATATTCATACCGCCTTCGGTGCCCCACGTGGGTGGTTCCTGGGAGCGCTTGGTGCGGTTCATCAAAATAGCAATTAGTAGTATTCTACAAGAGCGCAAGTTGGACAATGAAGCATTGTAGACTGTAGCCGTCTGTAGACTGTAGACTGTTGTCCTCGATCTCCAATTGAAATGGCGAAACGACCAAAGGCAGGTCGAAAGGGCGACCTAACTACTGAAGACCTAAGTAGTTAGACATAGTGGGTGCTTAATTAGCACAAAAGCCCCCTCCCCGAAGTAATACCGAAAGGTGGTTCCGGGGAGGGAGAAAGGCTTAAGGCACGGGTGGGTTTTTAGTGGGTCGAGGAGTTGGCACCCTCATCCCCACACCCTGAGTTCTTCAGGTGTCTGGTTGCAGATTTTCCATCCCGTCTAAAAAAAAAAAAAAAAAACTGTAGCCGTGGAAGCAGAAGCAGAAGCTATTGCCAACTCTCGCCCGTTTACTTACCTACCTCCGGATGCGGCCGAGCAAGAAGCCCTCACGCCAAACCACTTTCTAATCGGGTCTCCTAGTGGCGTAACGCAGCCGGCCGTGAAGATGGTCTATCCCGTTACTACAGTTGTCAGCCCGTGGAACATGATCCAGCACAACCTTGACATCTTTGGAAACGTTGGGTCAGAGAGTACCTCCCTACGCTGACCAAAAGAACAAGATGGTTCGGGAGACGAAGATGGTGCAGCCCGGATGGGTCAGAGGAAAAGTATTGACGGTTACCCTGAGGAAAAGACGGCCGAGTAAGGCAGACAGTGGTCCAGACGTCCAGTGGTGTATTCCTGAAACCGGTATCCAAGTTGTCGGTGCTGGAGATAAACGAGACAGATAAAGCGGAGGCCGATACTCATCTTTACGGGACGGGGAATGTTGCTGCTGGTAACGCTTCCGAGAACTCATCGAGTGAGAAGCATAAAAATGCGAAGCACCGGGTGGGTAGAGGTAGCATCCATCAACATGACAGATAAGTAAACTGTCTCGATTATTGAATAATAGGAGGAGGATTGAAAGGATACATAAAACAAATAAGAACATTACACTATGGTTTTTTTTGTACTGTTTTTTTTACACACTGTTTATTTTTTTTAATTTTTGGTGTAAATACTCAAGATTTTAAAAACTGTATTTTGACCATTGCATGGAAAGGTAACGCATACAAACAAAATCGAAGCAATATAAAATGTTTAAGCATGGGAATTTATCAACTCTATTTAGTCTTTTTTTACACGGTTCCATACTAAAAGTGGAACATTCCTTGTCGAACGTTCGAGTGTGATAGTTTTCTTTAACGTTAGCTCCGCAATCGAGTACGCTTTGGTTTTTGGCTTTTTTTCCCCCACGATCGTGGTTTTTTTGCTGTATTTAAGCTGGTGCAACAGCTGGTCAAAAAGTGCCACAGTGCGACGTTCGGACGAAGGAAGTGGCCTTTACAGGCGAGCCTTGTGAAGGACGATTCAACGACCCGTCATCGACACCGAAAGTCAGAAAAAGATTGTTCTCCTCCACGACGGCAATCATCATCTTCATCAACGGTACCATCACCTCATCATCACCACACCATTCCATCGCGTCGGTCGAGGCTTTGTTCCCCACGCAGGCTTTTCAATAGCCTGTGTACAGACCGGCAAGTAGCAGCCGCACCATACCAAATTGCCAAACAATAGGTAAACATTTCGTTTTATTTCCACTTTGCTCCACTACTGACTGACGATAGAAGCACCGGGTGGGTAGAGGTAGCATCCATCAACATGACAGATAAGTAAACTGTCACGATTATTGAATAATAGGAGGAGGATTGAAAGGATACATAAAACAAATAAGAACATTACACTATGGTTTTTTTTGCACTGTTTTTTTTACACACTGTTTTTTTTTAATTTTTGGTGTAAATACTCAAGATTTTAAAAACTGTATTTTGACCATTGCATGGAAAGGTAACGCATACAAACAAAATCGAAGCAATATAAAATGTTTAAGCATGGGAATTTATCAACTCTATTTAGTCTTTTTTTACACGGTTCCATACTAAAAGTGGAACATTCCTTGTCGAACGTTCGAGTGTGATAGTTCTCTTTAACTTTAGCTCCGCAATCGAGTACGCTTTGGTTTTTGGCTTTTTTTTCCCCACGATCGTGGTTTTTTTGCTGTATTTAAGCTGGTGCAACAGCTGGTCAAAAAGTGCCACAGTGCGACGTTCGGACGAAGGAAGTGGCCTTTACAGGCGAGCCTTGTGAAGGACCATTCAACGACCCGTCATCGACACCGAAAGTCAGAAAAAGATTGTTCTCCTCCACGACGGCAATGATCATCTTCATCAACGGTACCATCACCTCATCATCACCGCACCATTCCATCGCGTCGGTCGAGGCTTTGTTCCCCACGCAGGCTTTTCAATAGCCTGTGTACAGACCGGCAAGTAGCAGCCGCACCATACCAAATTGCCAAACAATAGGTAAACATTTCGTTTTATTTCCACTTTGCTCCACTACTGACTGACGATAGAGGATAATCCCCCTAGCAGGCAGAAGTACCTTTCCGGTAAACATTATTTAATTTATTTTTTTTGTATTTATATTTTCTTATTTATTTTTTGGGTTGAAATTTTTCTGGCTGATTAATCCTCCCGGATAACACAAAACCTTTCTCATTATATATTAGTATTACATATATAGGTATATATATATTCTTTTTTTTTTTTATTTATAGGGAATCATTTTTTCAAATTATTGATCAATCCACCTATAGGTGGATGTCATTTTCTAAATTTTGTATTTATTTTTCTCTGTGATAGGAGTTGTGTATGTGGATTTTTTTTGAGCATGTTTTAGGTTAATATAATCGCATCAATAAAATAAATCCATATTGTGTCCTACATTTTTATATTATTTATATATATATTTTTTTTGAATTTATTTATATTACATTGAATTTATTCCTTAAATTGAATTGAGCACAAATATTTAATTATCCTCGTGGGCGTTCTAAGTCCCCACGATGGATAAAAATAATCCGAGCCGGGGCTCGGAGGAGTTTGATTGTTCGGATGATGATATTCCTCCCATTCTGTTACCTTTTCCCCATTTACCATTAATGGAGACAGAAAAGGGTTCGGAGCCAACACCAACTGAAGCACCTTCTGTTTTATCCTCCTCCGAGCTTCCCCGCCGGAAAGCTTATCCAGCCGGATCTAAAGGTCCTTTTCTGGTTTTTTTTCGGCCAAAAAGTAAACCTTTGAACAAATTCCAAATTGAAAAAGAGCATGAGCATGAGCATGAGCATGATTGACCGCCCGAGGTTGCTACTCCGTTACTGCCAGATCAGCTGTTATTACACAAAGAACCAAAGGATGATGCTTGGGACTAGCATTGATCCTCAATGTGTAAAAACTGGTGATCTTAAACTAAGGCAATACCGGCGCCGGCCTCGTCCGAATGCAGGTCAAATAGGGAATGGGTAGGAATATGTTGACGTGATACTCGCTTTGTTGGAAGCCGAGAACACCTCTGCACTTCCACGAGAAATCACTGGGATGTTGGATAAAATGATTGGGTTGGCAGCCGGATCCGTTTTGGTAAACGGTGTGCTGAATTTAACTGACGTCGGCAGCAAATAAGATATTTAACTATGTTCCCGATTTATTCTCTGTACAGAGATGCAGATGCTATTCAAATTTTGGCACCGATTTAAACCAACAGTAAGGATGCTATTGGGGCCACTCACAAGTGTGGGTGGTTTATTTCAATGGAATACAAGAATACGTTAAGAACATCGAGTTTGAGGACCGATTTAAACCAATAGTAGGGATGCCGTTGGGGCCACTCACAAGTGTGGGCGGTTTATTTCAGCAGAATACAAAAGTATTTTAAAACACCGAGTTTGAGGACCGATTGAAACCAACAGTAGGGATGCTTTTGGGGCCACTCACAAGTGTGGGTGGTTTATTTTAATGGAATAAAAGAATACGTTAAGAACATCAAGTTTGACGACCGATTTAAACCAACAGTAGGGATGCTGATGGGGCCACCCACAAGTGTGGGTGGTTTATTTCAATGGGATACAAGAATACGTTAAGAACATCAAGTTTGAGGACCGATTTAAACCAACAGTAGGGATACTGTTGGGGCCACCCACAAGTGTGAATGGTTTATTCAGCAATTTTCAAGAGCATTTTAAAACACCGAGTTTGAGGACCGATTTAAACCAACAGTAAGGATGATGTTGGGGCCACTCACAAGTGTGGGTGATTTATTTCAGCAGAATACAAAAATAAGTTGAAACACAGAGTTCGAGGGCCGATTTAAACTAACAGTAGGGATGCTGTTGGGGCCACTCACAAGTATGGGTGGTTTATTTCTATGGAATACAAGAAAACGTTAAGAACATCGAGTTTGAGGACCAATTTAAACCAACAGTAGGGGTGCTGTTGGGGCCACCCACAAGTTTGAATGGTTTATTCAGCAAACTTCAAAAGTATGTTAAAACACCGAGTTTGAGGACCGATTTAAACCAACAGTAAGGATGCTGTTGGGGCCACTCACAAGTGTGAATGGTTTATTCAGCATCTTCAAAAGTATGTTAAAACATCGAGTTTGAGGACCGATTTAAACCAACAGTAAGGATGCTGTTGGGGCCACTCACAAGTGTGAGTGGTTTATTTCAATGGAAAACATGAATACGTTAAGAACATCGAATTTGAGGATCGATTTAAACCAACAGCAGGGATGCTGTTGGGGCCACTCACAAGTGTGAATGGTTTATTCAGCAGAATACAAAATTATTTTAAAACACCGAGTTTGAGGACCGATTTAATTCAACAGTAAGGATGCTGTTGGGGCCACTCACAAGTGTGAATGGTTTATTAAGCAGAAGCTTGCAACTTGAGCAATGTAAGTGTCCGGCCTGACGACCTCCGAAATAAATGAAACATCCTGCTACATACATTGATAAATTTGATCCGATTAATTCCCGAAGTGAATTCTGATATAAGTTGGTTTTTAAAAAGAAAATATGAAAAGAACAACTAAATAAAATTAAAAGCCAAAAAAAACTCTGAGGCGTGAACAGATCTATCCACCCTATGTTCTTGAATAATGGCATAAAGGACATAAATGTTAGAGTTTCAATGGTCAAACACTATTAAAATATCTGTTTTCGATAGAACTGCAACATAACATATGAAAAAAAGAAAAAAAAAGAAATGAAAACCTAATATTACTGGTACTTGTTTGTGTTGCTAATTATTCAAGTACTTTTATAGGGCTTTTTAATGAAAAGTTCATGCTTGCTAAGATTTCTGGGAATACCCCTCCCTCTCCTATAAAAAAAAAGCCTAAAAAATTATTTCACCCCCTTAGAGCGGTGATTCATTTAATTTTTATATGTCCCCTTTGCCAAAAACAATGCTTCCAATATCGATTTCCATTTGTATGTAAATATGCATATAATTCACTTACCTCCGTGAGGACTACACTCATACATTCCTCTCCAATCATACAGTAGAAACTTGATTTCACTTCTTTTTTTTTATTAAATAATCCTGCTCCCGATGTTAATTAAATTAAGGTTGAAGAAGTCGTAATTAATTTGGGCAATGATGATGATTGCCTGCTTCTTTTTCTTCTTCTTTCTGTAAAAAAATCTTTCAAGCCTTTTTCTGTAATAAATCATGACTTTTTATTTTCCTGTGCATGTTCACTGAGTAGAATTGTGTTTTTCTTACTTTTTAAAGAACATTTTATTAAACAAAACACTATGAATTCACTTTAATCTGGTAGTTTTCAAAAACTTGGTTCGCTAACCCAATACACCAACACAAACTCGCCATTTGCTTCTCAAACTAATACTTTTACAAGGACTCATCACTTGATTTTTCCATTAATGATTCTGGTTGATTTCCACATTTTCACAGCTTTTAAAGTGATTCACAGCTCTCGTGCTAGATTTTTCTTCCTAAGAACATTCTCTTTTTGTTCTTTCAAGCACTTTTTAATGAAAAAACTGCTTCCGAAATTTCCAAACGAGAAACAAACCAGGCCACTGTATTGTCAATGTAGCAGAACAGCGCAACTCGTAAAATCACTCGCGCCCCAAGTAAAAATTCACGATCCATTTGAGCGCATTGCAACTTTGAGATTCTCAACAATATAAGCCACACTTTCGACAGCACACACACTACGCTTCAAGCGAGCTAGAGAATCATCGATCATCGACAGTTGCCAGATTTATATCTTGATATTTTTAACTAATGGATCTTGACATGCTCAAAAACTGAGATACATCTGTGCCAAACATGTTGTGTCAGATGTTTTTCGTTGCCTTAAGATATATATATTGTGTTGGAAGTAAAATATTCGCTAATTGCTATGTAACATAATTTACCATGAGCAACAATTTTGAAAGAAATAATATTCTTCCCTGAGTTGGCAACAATGCTCGTCAGCTGATAGTTTCGCTCCGCCCAGTTTCCTCCTCTCAATTTGTAAACAATCTTTGCACAGACCGAGCGTAACTTTGTCAATAATGAAAATTGATTCCGGTGAGAAGTAATGTCGCAGAAAAGGAAAACACAACGGGTGGCGTTAGTTCGTGAAGCAACATAGCGGTTTGCGCAGGAACAGTTGAGCGGGAGTGATCAGGAATAATATTCATCGCTGGATCGATATTCAGCAGTCATCTGTTTGTCGAAGATCTAGTGAGTAGTGATTGTTATTCAAAACGTGAAGATGAAAATGTTAAATGGAGTTGTGCACCATTATCTTCTGGGGAATTATTCAGTGAACAAATTTTCATCATTTCATTCACGATTGGCGGGAAAATTTGTATGCAGGTGGTTTTTGGGCTGGGGAAGGTGTTTATGATGATTTGAAACCCCTCCCCCTTTGGAAAGGGGGGCTCCCATAAAAATAAACATAATATTTGGCATAACTCGAGAACTAATCAAGCAAATGGAAATGGAGTCTGAGACCCACCTTCATCCTGAAAGGGGGGATCCCATACAGAAGAAACACAAATTTCAGCATAAATCGAGAACTAATCAAACAAATGGTGCAAAATTTGGCATGTGAAGGTTTTTGAAGACAATAGATCTTTCTAAGGTGCTTCGAGACCCATCTCTTTCTGAAGGGGGGAGTGGGGCTCCCATACACATGAAATACAAATTTCTGCGTAATTCGAGAACTAATCAACCAAACGGAACCAAATTTGGCTGGTGGTTTTTGAACGCAAAAAAATGTTTCTATGGTGGTTTGAGACTCCTCCGCCTTATAGAAGAGTACATCCCCAGTAGGGTTGTTTTTTCAGTGCACTATGGAAGATGTTTGTTCATGCAAGTATGCAATGGGACGCATACATTGCAATGGGACGAAGTTGCATCTATGAATAGACCCAATTTGGTGCTTATAGACTGACATTAAATCTTTATCCCTCGAATGTTTCTGACTTAATAAAAAGAGTTGTATAACTTTTCGTGATACACACTACCAAACGTCTTATCAAAATTATCTCTGCAGGTGTCTAACTTATTGAATCTCGCTTACAGCTTAAAAACTTTGAGTTATAATAAAAAATGAAATCGATCGTTGCATAATTGGCTGAGTTAAGGGACACATACCCTATGTGACATAAAAACCCATTCATCAAAAAGCGAAACGCAAGTAATTTTACCTCGTGAGTTATTAAAATAAATAGATATTGCAGGAAATTTCAATACTTCTCACGAAAACACATGTCTCTAATACGGATACATGTGTAGTGGTAAACTAAAGACTAGATTTTGCTTTTCATTTTCTCAAACATATGTTCAAATAGATTTACCAATACAAGGACAATTCAATCATTGATTTCGAAAAATAATTACGAAGTCTTCAACCTTAAAGCCCAATAAAATAGATAAAAGATTAAAACAAAGCAAAATGGCTTCTGCTATTATCCACTTCACCTATTCTACTGTTTCTTCGTATCGATTTCGCTCCTGATTTAAATGTACTTCACATAATAATTTGTAATATTTGTACCAACAGCTTTCAAGAATTTAAATTGTGCTTAACTTTTTTTTTTTTTCTTTCTATATGAACACTACTCATTTTTTTTTTCTCAATGGCTCTCTTCCCTATTTTACCACTTTCTTCATGTATATACTTTGCTTCATACTCCTTTTTCTTTTTGTAATTTTGCACGAACCCTTTTATTTATTTGTCATTCACTTATCAACTTTTCCCGGGTAGAATACAAGGGCCATACATCCGTGCAGATGCCAACCCTGGATATGCACAAATTAATATGCTACTTCTCTCATAAGAACGGGAGAGCGAGAGAAACGGTGGTCGATGTCTACCCTGCTGTTGTGTAACACTACAACTTTACACGCTCAAAACAGCCGCTTCCCCATCCGCACGACCCCCCCCCCCCCCCGCCACGCGGAAAAACCACCCAGCCCCCCCAAAACTGGATCAACTTATAAATTGAATTCTTCCACCGTTCACGAAAACTGAGCAATTCCTCCGTGAGAAAAAAAAAAAAAAAAAAAAAAAGCAATACAAATGAAAGAGCGGCTGCTTTGAGCGTGTATATGAGGTGGAGAAAGAGAAACAACTCTCCTAGTTCTAGCTGCTTATTCACCCAAACACTCCCGTCCACCATATCATAATTAACACCAATACACTCAACGAGACTTTTATTAATTTACCGCAATCATCAGCTACTCACAAATTCCAAATTGAAAAAGATCTGGCAAAGTCGTTTCGGAGCATTCAAGATATAACCTCTCCCAGCCGCAGTAAGCTTCGCATCACTCTAAGTGATCGTGAAGAAGCAAACAGGATTGTTGCCTCAGAGCTGTTTTCTTTAGAATACCATGTGTATCTTCCCTCGCACATAGTAGAAATAGCCGGAGTGGTCACCGAACCGTTTTTGACGTGCGCTGATATCAAGTCCCATGGAACCTGTGGGTTCAAAAATCGTGCCGTTCCATCAGTTCAGGTCCTTGATGTCAGGCAAATGAACCAGGTGTCATCCGACGGCACAAAAAAGCCCTCAAACTCTTTTCGTGTGATCTTCTCTGGAGCTGCCCTGCCGAATTTCCTCGTGTTGGGGAAGCTTCGTTTACCTGTTCGCCTCTATTTACCGACGGTCATGCACTGTGACAAGTGCCAGCAGTTGGGTCATACTGCACCTTACTGCTGTAACATAGCACGATGCGGCAAATGCGGTGAGCAACATGTGGAGGGTCCCTGCAGTACGGACCCCAAGTGTATATGCTGTGGGGAAGCTCCACATGATCTCGCTGTATGCCCGAAGTATATAGAGCGGGAGAAACACCAAATTTGTTCGCTGCAGCAGCGGTCGAAGCGGTCTTATGCAGAGATTCTTAAAAAGATCCCACCGGCCGCTGTTCCACCAGCTCAACCAGACAACAATATATTTTCTTCCCTGCCCATAGATGATAAACCACTGGCTGGTGACTTTCCGCCACTTCCGGGAACATCTAAAACCCCAGTTGTTCCAGTTTTTTGCCCAGAACGCCAACTACCAAGGCATCCGGAATCTCGACCATGTCAAGTCGAAGACTCCGAAAAAATGTCTCTTTCTGGGATTGTGGAATTCATCTTCACCATTTTCGAGGTCTCACTGACAACGAGGAACCTCATCAACATGGTCCTTACATTTGTAAAACCTCTTATAAAGAAACTGTCTTCAAAATGGCCTCTTCTTGATTCAATCATATCTTTCGATGGATAATTTATCCAATGAGGTCGGGGAAATGATCGAAGTACTACAATGGAACAGTAGAAGTATTCTAAAAAAATTGGACGCTTTTAAGTTTTTAGTTCACAAATCGCATTGTGACGTATTTGCTCTCTGTGAAACATGGCTCTCTTCTGATAAAGATTTCTCTTTCCACGATTTTAACATTATTCGGCAGGATCGAGGGGACTCATATGGAGGGGTGCTATTGGGGATTAATAGGCTCCACTCCTTTTATAGAATTGATCTCCCCTCGATGACAGGCCCTGAACTGCCGTTCTACGCATAACTGTCCCATGTTGCAAAAGTTGTAGTTGAGAAAAAAGCGTTTTAAGTTTTGCGTCACTATTGTGTAGAGCTGTTAAGATTCGTGGTAAAACCCACAAATTTATGAGTGGCATTTGAAGATGTGGCTGAGTTTGGATGTAATCTGTGGTATTACAAACAATAAGATTATTTTTGTATGTAAAATACGAGGTAAAATATTCAGTGGGACTGATATGCGTAGAATCTTGCCTTGCAGCAGAAAATTCTAGGCATATCAGTCACACTGCATGATGTATTGATGGGTCGTTGGCGATACAATTTACGTTTTCAAATACACATGCCATGTGCATTATTGTTTATGCTCCTACCATGATTCTGATTATTTTTTATCGCCATATCATCGTTAGAAACACAGTTTTCTCAAATGCAAATGGTGGCTATTATAGACTTTAATGTTAATGTTTTCATGTCAAAGTCATTGTTTAAGTTTGCATATAAACCCCTTATTAATGCTGAGTGTCGAGTTGTTCCTACAAAGAATGTTTTAAACTTAAATCAATTTGTTTTCTAAGATCTCTTTAGAAAAGTCGTAGTGGGACTTTTATGCCTAGAATTTCAACATGGGACAATCTAACTTGATGTTTTTTTGATACAAACTCAGAAAAAAATATATAATTTTTTGTTTGTATCTTATAGTATAGTTAAAAAATTAAGCATGTATTGAAAAAGCTGAAATTTGACCAAAAGCAACATGGGACAGTTATGCGTAGAACGGCAGTGAAGTAGTTGCATGCCAAGTGACTATTCGAGGCAAAAGTTTTAGTATAGCCAGCATATACCTGCCGCCGAATACGGCAATATCCCGCATGGATCTTTCGACTATTTGCCTCGCAATGCCAGAGCCACGGTTGATCTTAGGGGATTTTAATTCTCACGGTACAGCCTGGGGGTCACCGTACAACGACAACCGTTCTGCATTGATACTAGACCTCATGGACTACTTCAACTTGACTTTTTTGAATACTGGGGAAGTAACACGCGTGGCTCCACCTCCAAACCCTGGAAGCAAATTAGACCCCTCGATCAGTTCGAATTCACTATCATTGGATTGCACGTGGAAAGTGATTCAAGATCCCCATGGTAGTGATCACCTGCCTATCAAAATTTCAATCACCAATGGTTCGTGTCAATCTCGCTCGATCGACATTGCGTACGACCTCACGAAATGCATAGACTGGGGTAAATTCGCTGAAGCGATCATCGATGGCGAGCAATCGGTCGAATTCTTTCCTCCGTTGGAAGAGTATCGGTTTTTATCCGGGTTAATCCTCAAATGTGCGATCGACGCACAGCGCAGACCGGTACCAGGATCAACAATTCGCCGACGTTCGCCCACGCCGTGGTGGGACGACGAATGTACTGAAGTCTACCGTGAAAAATCCGTCGCGTTTAAAGCATATCGGAAGCGCGGTTCGCGAGATAACTACGAGCGGTACATTGTTCTTGAGCGTAAGTTTAAGAGCCTCGCCAAAGCCAAAAAACGCGGATATTGGCGTTACTTCGTCGAAGGGCTATCGCGTGAGACGTCGATGAGAACTCTTTGGACCGTCGGAAGAAGAATGCGAAATGCGTCGTCGGTGAATGAAGACAAGGAAAGCTCTTCCCGGTGGGTCTACGCGTTCGCTAAGAAAGTGTGCCCAGATTCGGTTCCGGTGCAACGAATTACTCGCGATACTCAAACCAATCGTAACGAATTGGATGCGCCCTTTTCTATGCTTGAATTCTCTCTTGCTCTTCTTTCATGCAATAATTCTGCGCCAGGAATGGATAAAATCAAGTTTAACTTGTTGAAAAACCTCCCAGACGTCATAAAGAGGCGCTTGCTGAACTTATTTAATCAGTTCCTGGAGTGCAATATTGTTCCGGATGAATGGAGGCAGGTTAGAGTTATAGCTATACAAAAACCCGGGAAAGCCGCGTCGGATTACAACTCTTACCGTCCAATTGCGATGTTGTCGTGTATACGGAAGCTGCTAGAGAAGATGATTCTCCATCGGCTCGACAAATGGATTGAATCTAATGGCTTTCTATCTCATACTCAATTTGGTTTCCGCAGAGGCAAAGGAACGAGCGATTGTCTTGCGCTGCTTTCAACGGAAATACAGCTGGCCTATGCCCAAAATGAGCAAATGAGTTCAGTTTTCATGGACATTAAGGTGGCTTTTGATTCAGTTTGTGTAGACGTCCTTTCAGACAAATTCCACGAGTGTGGCCTTTCACCATTACTAAACAACTATTTGTACAATTTGTTGTCTGAGAAACATATGAGCTTTTCTCATGGGTCTTCGACAACTTCACGAATTAGCTACAAGGGTCTCCCCCAGGGCTCTTGTTTAAGCCCCCTTTTTTATAATTTTTATGTCAGAGACATCGATAGCTGCCTCATGGAAAATTGCACGCTAAGACAGCTTGCGGATGACGCCGTTGTTTCAATTGCAGGAACAGGGGCGAACAACTTGCAGGGACCGTTGCAGGATACCCTAGACAGTTTGTCTACCTGGGCTGTAAAGCTGGGTATCGAATTCTCTCCGGAGAAAACTGAGTTAGTTGTTTTTTCTAGGAAGCGTGAACCAGCACAAATACCGCTTCAACTCATGGCTAAAATAATAACTCAAAGTTTGTCTTATAAATACCTAGGGGTCTGGTTCGATTCTAAATGCACCTGGGGAAAGCACATTAAGTATCTGCTTCAGAAATGCCAGCAACGAATAAACTTCATGCGTACTATCACCGAAACATGGTGGGGAGCCCACCCGGAAGATCTGATAAAGCTGTATCGTACAACGATTCTGTCGGTTCTCGAGTACGGTAGTTTCTGTTTTCAATCCGCCGCGAAAACTCATATTCTGAAGCTGCAGCGAATCCAGTACCGTTGTCTTCGTATCGCGTTAGGCTGCATGAACTCAACTCATACTATAAGTTTGGAGGTATTAGCAGGAGTTCTTCCTTTATCAGATCGTTTTGTGGAGCTATCGTTCCGGTTCCTCATCCGCTGTGAGGTGTAAAATCCATTGGTAACTGAAAATTTTGAAAAGCTAATCGAACAAAATCCTCAAACTAAGTTCATGACACTGTACTATTGGTACATGACTCTGGAGGTGAGCCCTTCTTCGAATGTTCCTAATCGTGATTACTCCCAAGACTTCTCTAGTTCTACTGTAGTTTTTGATCTGACCATGAAGCAAGACGCTCGCGGAAAACCAGATCCACTCCGTTCGGAGTACATTCCATCAATTTTTGCAAGTAAGTTTGGCCATATCAGATGTGACAGGAAGTTTTACACCGACGGGTCAAAAACAAATGATTCCACTGGATTTGGTGTTTTTAACGAAATTCATAGCGCCTCCTTCAAACTACAAAATCCTTGCTCCGTATACGTCGCAGAGCTGGCGGCTATACACTATGCATTAGAGCGAATTGCCTCTCTTCCCTCTGATCAATTTTTTATTTTTACGGATAGTCTCAGCTAGGCTCGCATTTCTATCGAATAGGGCTCTCAGACACCAATCAATGCGGCTGTGGTGCAGGTTATCAGGACATCAACCATGTTGTCTGGTATTGCCTCGATTTCGAAATTGCCAGATCTGATCTTTGCGCATCCCTACGGGCCCGATGGAAACCAGAGAAGGAAGATATCAGAGATGTGCTGGGTAAGCTGGACTTGGACTATATGGGGCTAATTTACAAGTTCTTGAAACAAATAGATGTATTCGTTTGATCCTCTCTTAGCTGTCGTTTTAACATGTCCACCTCGCCCCCTCCCCCGTAATACCGCTTCCGTTGTATCGTTACAGCTTAACGCAACGCAACATCTACGCCAGACCAACAGCAACAATTTCGCATCGCCAACCTGCTGTTGAAAGCTAACGTTAAGATTCCTACTTCCCCATTCCTACCCGAATTATTGTAAACCTCGACCAAGTCGCGAGTTTTTCGGCTTTCCAAAATTAACCTAGTTAGTAAGTTATTGTCATTATAAAATTGAAAAAGAACTCGGCTCCGTTATGCCTATGGCACTTGAGCCTCACAAATAAACGAGTAAGTTAAAAAAAAAAGAAGTGAAACGGGGATACGTGCAAAAAAAACCTTTGTGTAATTAAGTTGGAGTTAAATGTGGTTTGACCCGGTTAGCTACAGAAGCAGTTATTTATAGAATAACATAGATTAAGTGTATCATAAGTACTGCTTATAATTATTTCTTAAATTCTACAATTCTAGTTCCTTACATTCATCCTTATACCTACTTAACCGTGAATTGAATTTGTTCGTGGAACTAGGAAACTAGAAGCACTGAATTTGTAAGTTCATTATTACCTTAATTTCTAGAATCAAACAAAAAAAATACAGTTAATGCTGTATTTTTGTAGCTTGAAGCACTACACACATAGTTTTTTTCGCCGAGAATCCAACAGCCGATCATTTCGGCATTTCAATTTACTAAGATTAAGTGAATAAATGACCGAGATTCGGCTAACAAATTAAAATTTTACCGATACTCAGCTAATAAACAAACATTAAACAGGAATATCAGCAAAGTTAACTGCCGAGTTGATCGGCTGTTGGACATTTTGCCGAGGTTAATTGAGTGTGTACGCTAACAAGAGTCGAGCATTCCCGAACAGGCGGTGTATGAAGGCGAAGAATGACCCAATAGCAGACGCAGCTCTATGGCGAATACAGTATCCAGAAAGTCGCTAAAGCTGGTAGGGTACAATGGGCCTGGACATGTTGTGAGAACGTCGGACGATAACCCCGCAAAAATCCGATCGGTACATGACGCAGACGAGCGGGGAGAAGTGTGGGACATTCGAGGAACTGGAGACAGGCAGCCCTCCACTGAGTTTTATGGGAAATATCGTGACGCAGGTGCGGTCCTAATGAGACATTGGACCAACATAAGTAAGTAAGTAAGTACTATGTTGAACTTCCGTTTACCGAACAGAACCTTGCGGAATTCTACGTTGCTCCAACCAAGTTTTCGCTGTGTTCGTCTGTGTTTGGATGCAATGAACCGATTTCGTGCGTATACGTGCGATTACTGCAGTCGAAGAAATATTTGAGTTTAAAAAGCCATCTGGATGTTTCGCGAAACGGATAAGAACGGTGTTGAACTAGTTCAGCACAGTTTTGAACTAGAGAAAAAACACTTCCATACGAGTGACGTGAAGATGCACGGCACTACTTGTCCTATGATATTATTGTTTACGCTAAATAATAGAATGATATTTCTTCTTGATTAACTCAAAGCACGAATTTATTGAGGTTATTCTTTTTTTTGTTCATCAACCATACTAAATTTTGTATTCATATTCCAAAAGTTGAAATTTACAAATAAACCAAATGTAATCAACCATAATAAAAGTAAGTGATGAGGTACGACGAATTGAACAGATAGCTGGTAGAGATAAAATGATACATGCGTGATTACCGAGCTTTCAAATAACCGGTTTACATAGTAATTCTAAGTTTTGTTTTATCAAAAACGTTACTTATAATGTTTAATTGTTAGTTTGTTTCTGTTTTGAGTTTATGTTGCAACACGTTTTTTTATTTTGTTTTTATAGATTGAACTGATTTGCTTATGAATCGTGAAGCTGTTTTTACTTTCTAACCATATAAATTAATATTGAATTATTTTGTTGTTGTATGTATTTATCTCAAGATTTTTTAATTATTTGCTTCAACTTTATGTAAGTCATTATGATGATTTTTAAACGTGTGTGTGTTTCAGGATTTTTATGTACCTCTTGTAAGCTATTGCCAGCTTATTTCTTTTTATTTTTACTGTAACCTCGTGGCGGTGTAACCGGTCGTCCAGAGTTTATGCCACCGTATTGAAACTTACGTTTGTCAGCTGGTTTCAGTATCTGGAAAGAACACATCAGTGTATCGTCCACCGACATCATCGCGCCTATAATTAAAGTATATGAGAAATAACATTAATCTTTGATTGAAACTTATAACTTACAACATATCATACAGAACCATCAAGAAGCAAACTTTTGCCACGACCAGTTAAGGATATACACAACCGAGTCCTAAATTCTAGGTTACAATAATTTTCATTTCAGGTGTTGAAACTAAAAATCACAGCTGCATCGAAACAAAAAGTGTTCAAATTGCTTAGCAAAGGATGAAGTCTTAATAGTATTTAAGAGGTATGCTCAACAAAACGTAGAGTGAGAGGGAATCGGTTGTGTGCAACATAAATAAAATATGTTTAACACTTATAACTTCAACCATTTTTCGACACGTGTAGAGCTAGAGAGAGTGCCTTATTGATGTATGATATCAAGACTTCACACTTTGGGAATGTTATCTTCTAAGGCTATGTTCCAATTCGGACATAATGCACATACATATTTGAATATTTATACTTTCCAGGCTATGCATTCCAGGTTTATGTATTCCAGGCTTGCTCGAATTGAAACTTTGAATACAGTTGACCAGTTACACCTGCTTTCACTTGGTTGTTAATTTTTGAACCATCGATCCTGAGCAAAGTTCAGACTACCTTTTTCCCACGATTCACGGCCAGGATCAAATATTTGACACGAAAAGTAGAAATTGTATTTTTTTTCTTCAATCTTCTAACCTTTGTTATTCATAACTAGAGGATTAATTTTGACAGTTTTTAGAATGCTATAAGGGAAGGTCCATTAATTATGTAACGCAGTAAATGGGGGAAGTGTCCATACAAAAAAAAACGTGACGGGAGTGCGAAAATCCTCAATTTGATCATTTAAGCCAACTTTTCAGATTCTAATTAGGCCGGAACAAATCTTATTTTCTTCTTTTGTCATCCCCCCCTTCAAAATTTTCGATTATCATGAAGGGGAAAATAAAAAAAAAAGTATATTTATGTTTTCTTGCACTGGGTGTTGCGCTGCTCCCTCAACCACGATCACTACGATTAGATGGGTAGAGTGCATGTAAAAAGAGTGACGATTATGTCAAAAAAAAAATACAGTTAACTCTCCATATCTCGTTCTGTATCTCGATTTGTGAGTACTTTTTTCTTTATGTCGATGTATATCTCGGTCACTTGAAGTGAACAAGCAGGCATTTCTTGTTCTATATATCGATCTCTCCTTATCTCGATGGTCCCCTCAATAGCATAGGGTGATAAATAGTGTCCAAAAGAAGTGAATTTATTTGAAAGTGAATGTATGTCTCACTTTTGGCTTGGACTAAATAACAATATGTAAATATTTAGATAACGGAGTAGCTGCCATAAGTATGCATATTTGAACACAAATAGTTTTCAAGAATTGCATGAAAAGTTAAATTTACTAAAATTGTCATGCAATTCATAAATATCAAACTTTCGACGGTCATTCATTGTTTACATTTGGTGTTATGGCCATTTCACGAATTACTCGAGAAAAGGGCGTACTTATGACAGCTACCACGTTGTGTAAATACATGTTGTTTTTTATTCCGAGTCACAAGTGAGCATAATATACGTTTTTTCGATTTTCTCCATAATAAAATACATTTACTATCTTTTAGACACAATTCGTCACTCTATTCAATTCAGTGTCCATGAATATAATTCATTGGAACAGCGATCATTTGTCAGTCCCATATTAATCTTCGTTCCCAACATGTAAGAAACCTATTAAATCATGAATATAGATTTCGGACAACAATACTCGAAAGCTAAGAACATGTGAAAAAATAGGAAAATGGTGAAAAAAATAATTCACTACCAATCGGTGGTAATCTAACCCACACCTCCCAGGACGCTAGACGGGCGCTCAAAGGTGGAGGGTAATCATGTAAATTTTAAAACATACAATTTTATTACTGTATACAGTGATTTCTTGGTTTTTTATAATTTTTTATTGTTTATTTTTTGTTCTCCCCCCCCCCCTCGACTGGAGTGGACGCCGTGTGACAATAGAAGAAATCAGGATTTGTTCCCGCCTTAGTGCCAATGCTTGAACATGGTGAAATTGTGAAAGGTCACTTTTGAGATAGGCTTTTATGGCTTTTCGCAGCTTTCTCTCCTTCCTTTACGTCTTTTTGATAGTCCTGTCGACAATATCCTCCGAACCTTTAATTCAAATAATGAACTCATCTCTGATCTGATATCCATTCACGCATAGAAATATGGTCAATCTTAAACGCTCATTACAACACAATGTTTTTGAAGTGAGATTTTTTTTAATATACTGAGGCCATAAATATACCGGACCACAAATATCTTGAATTTAAAAAAGTGGATCGTCACTATAGCCATTCTCAGGCTAAATTTTTGTCATTTCATTTAAAATATTCTTAAACATTATAACCGAGATGCCAAAAGACCACGTGACTGATTCGGTATAAATAAACAAACGCTTTAATCCTGACCATAATATAAGGTCATCAATAAAAGAAAAAAGACAAAAATGTACTGCATGTATGAAGTGTGTGGACGAAAAGCAAATAGTACACTGTTTGTGTTCCGTTCGTCACAACAGCATCGCCTAAACCTAAAAACTGATCGAATGTACGAGGAACCAATGCCGAAGCGCGCAATGCTTCGATCCCAGGATTGAATGAGAAGCACTCAAACGGGCAGTCTTTTTTCAATCGCCGAAGAGTGAACATTAAATTAATAAAGTTTTTTTGTTAAGAATAACAGTGGCAAGTGTTCTAACTTGTTTCAAGCCGATCATCCGAAATACAGTCCACTACCAAAAATTCAGTTCATCCAAGGGAATCGTCACCAAGGACAATTAATTGTCATCCTAAGTTTACATACATTAATTGTTATGTTATGTATTCTCCGTGCGAGGAGTAACGATTATGATGTAGAAGGAGATGTTCGCTCATCACCATGAGGCACCAAGAGTGAACATCAATGTTTTTGGCTAGAATGAAAGATGTGAAGAGAAAGTGTTGAAAGTTCCGTCAGAGTGCGGCGGGTGGGAAATCTAACAGATGTTTTTGAATATTGAGCGAATGGGCATGTATCCAATGGTACTCGAACCATGGACGTCAATCTTTGCCTAACATCCCACTGCGGGGTAGGTTGTAGCAACGGAACAAGTCCGCCACTTCAACAGGCAAAAATTGACGCATGGAAAGACGCTCATGTACCACTGTGGCTTGTATAGTTTATTCTTAGCGATCTATTGTGTGCACTCTGTTTACTGATTACTCCTCGCACGGAGAATACATAACATAACAATTAATGTATGTAAACCAATAAATGGTGGTAACCATTAATTATACTGGTGGGGACCAGTATCGCATCGCTTCACGATGTTTCTCTCCGAGGTCTCTACGTTGGAGACGACGAGAAAAACTTTAGTGATCGTCAGTCGTTGCGAATCAAAACAAACCCAAAAAGGAGAGAGTTCCTCTCCCATGTGCGCATCAGTAAACAGAGTGCACACAATAGATCGCTAAGAATAAACTATACAAGCCACAGTGGTACATGAGCGTCTTTCCATTCGTCAATTTTTGCCTGTTGAAGTGGCGGACTTGTTCCGTTGCTACAACCTACCCCGCAGTGGGATGTTAGGCAAAGATTGACGTCCATGGTTCGAGTACCATTGGATACATGCCCTTTCGCTCAATTTTCAAAAACATCTGTTAGATTTGCCTACCTGCCGCACTCTGACGGAACTTTCAACACTTTCTCTTCACATCTTTCATTCTAGCCAAAAACATTGATGTTCACTCTTGGTGCCTCATGGTGATGAGCGAACATCTTCTTCTACATCATCCTAAGTTTGTTTTATCCGACGATTACCCTCCACCAAGTGTTATGGTCCACTGCATCGGAACATAATTTGGTCCAGTCGAACCGAATCGAAATCCAGCCAACGGAAGGCTACCCACGAAGAGGATCGGTACCCAGTTCACGAGAGGTGTCTGCCAGAAGGAAAACTCTAATCGTGCTGAGAACACATGATAAATTCGAATCGCAATTTCTTGCTGCTGTATTCAGATTCGTATACACCCCATATTGAGCGGTGTGCCGGAGTAAAAAAAACCTAAAACAGTCGAAACAAGTGTGTGCGTATTCAAGGTCGTGTACAGTTGCGTCGTCGTGAAACCTGTTGCCTGTTCAGTGTCGAATTTTTCATCTCGTCCTGAGTGCTACGTTCCCTAATCGAACATTCAGTTCCATCGTGTCGCAAGTGCAACGTTGCCATACGGCCAGTAATCGCAACAAATCTGTGTCGAGAGAACACTACGGCGTGTGTGCATGTAAGGACAACTGAGAAACATATAATAAACAAAGTGTGAAAATGCCGGTGGAACGTTCACCGTTGAAACAAGTGCCAGAACCCCTGAGTGAAAAAGTACCAGAAGAACAATTGCAAAATGTCCCACTTCTGCCAGGTGCTCCAACCGAGCAGCGTTCAAGATCCAATTCGTCCGATTCATTTCATAGATTCAATTAGGAAGAGGGAATGAATTCGGAAACGAAGCGAAAATTGAAAGGCTTATTCCGTCAGTGAGGACAGATTGAACAGAAGTTTGTGAGGATTCAATTGACCATGCGAGACCAAAAGAATATGAAGTTGGCTCAACTGCAGTGTACGAAGGAAAAACTAGCTGCGATCTACAGCGAGTTTAGCCATTTCCATAGCGACATTATGGCTTTTATTCCTGACGAAGCGTCGGATGAGCAGGACGATATATACTGCACTTTCGAGGATCACCACAGTGACTTGTCGAACCATGTCCAGGAGATGATAAACTTGGCTACCCCGCAACAGCCTGTAAATTACCCTATTCCACAACCACAAGTTATCATTCAGCAGCAACCACTAAAAGCACCAATTTCTACGTTTAACGGCAATTACGCTAATTGGCCAAAGTTTAAGGCGATTTTTCAAGACGTGATGGTGCAATCTGGAGATTCGGATGCGCTGAAATTGTACCATCTAGATAAAGCGCTAATTGGCTCTGCAGCGGGTGTACTGGATGCGAGGATAATCAACGAAGGGAATAATTAGGAAGCCTGGAACGTGCTAACGGATCGTTACGAGAATAAGCGTGTGATCGTGGAATCGCACATTCGAGGGTTGCTGACACTGAAGAAGATGTCCAAAGCTACTTTCAAGGAACTAGACAGCCTACTGAATGAAGCAACCGGACACATAGAAAGTCTCCGATACCAGAAGCAAGACCTAATCGGTATCTCCGAGCACATTGTAGTGTACCTCATTGCCTCTGCTCTGGATGACTCGACGCGTATGGCATGGGAGCGTACTCAGCAGAGGAGCGCTGCCGAAGTACGATCAAACGATTTCCTTCCTCAAGACCAGTTGTCAAATCTTGGAACAGTGTGAATCATCGCGAGCTCTACCACAAGCAACTATTCCCAAACCCAAGATCACATCAACCCCAAGCAAGATACCATCGATGAAAACCAATGCAGCCCCCACAAGTTCCAACGCCTACAAAGGTTCCTGCCATTTTTGTGGTAGTTCACATTTCAACTTCCAGTGCGAGGAGTTTAAGAAACTAACAACTACTCAAAAAGCAGAGAAAGTGCGACAAAAAGGATTGTGCTTCAACTGCCTTCGTAAGGGACACCAGTCAAAACAGTGTATGTCAAGCAAATCGTGTCGAAAATGCAATCGAAAGCATCACACTCTCCTACACGATGAAAACGAAAGGAACAGCAGCCAGGATGTTAAAGCCAACGTCGCTTCGCCGAAGCATACAGTAGATACCACCCAACCAGCTGTTGTTCAACTTCCTGTTTCGGTGGTGGATCAATCCGTATCTACAACATGCTCAAGCAATCACATCCAAGCATCGAAGACCGTTCTGCTACTCACTGCTGTCGTCCAAGCCATCGATAAGCATAACTGATCACATCCATGCAGAGTCCTACTTGACAGTGGGTCACAAGTGAACTTCGTCACCGAGGAAATGGCAAACCGCCTCGGTTATTCCAAGATGCAAGCCAACGTATCGATCACTGGAATCAATGCCTTGAGAAGCCTAGCTCGTGACAAAGTCTTCGTCAAATTCTGATCGAGCTACGGAAACTTTCAAGCCAACATCGAGTGTCTGGTAACACCTAAGTTTACTGGAACTATCCCAAACTCAAGTATCGATTTCAGATCCTGGAAAATTCCTGATGGTATCCAACTTGCCGATCCACGTTTCTCCTGCCCTGAAAAAGTCGACATGCTAATCGGAGGAGAACTTTTCTTCGACATTTTAAAACCAGATCACCTAAGCCTTGGTGAAAACTTACCACAACTTCGAGATACTCATCTCGGATGGGTAGTAGCCGGTGTGATAAACGAGCCGTACGTTTCGGGTGCAGCGATTCAACACGCCAACCTAGCTTCAATCGATTCCATCGAAGAACTGATGCACCAATTTTGGAACTTGGAGGAAGTACCAAACGCTTCTCCACTTTCATCCGAACAGCTATCCTTTGAAGCCCATTTCCTTTCGACGTACGAACGTGATGCTACCGGTAGGTTCGTACACTGAGGAAATAAATCATTCGATTTTCATAGTAGGTGCGTATGAAATTTTACGGTAAGAAATTAATATGAATTTCATACGACTGCGCAATGAAAGCATCTTATTGAGGCATGATATGATATTTGTAGTACATATTTATGGATTCAATAAAGCCGTCGTATAAAATCATTAGATATATACACACAGTAAGTGCGTATGAAATTTTACGGTAAGAAATTAATATGAATTTCATACGACTGCACAATGAAAACATCTTATTGAGGCATGATATGATATTTGTTGTACATATTTATGGATTCCATAAAGGCGTCGTATGAAATCATTAGATATATAGTATGAAGGTCACATAACAGTTGTACAAAACGCATAACGTTTGAATATGATTTTTTTCGGATCTGTTATGAAATCCAATATGACTGACTATGCTTTCTAATCTATGTTAAAGTTAACGAAAACTCGCCTCAAATTAGGAAATTCCTTTATTTAATTAATAGAATAAACAAATTATTCTTTTTCAAAAATAATCCAACTTCCTAGTTTATTATGAACTATTTTTACACGTTTAGCATTTATATATTTTGTTTTATTTACAAGTTTATTTAAAAGTATAAAATTTTGCTTACGTCTAAACTAATAATTATTATTAATATTATGTACAGCAAACGGTGGTCCGTCAACTGTAAAATAAGAATCATGTTATTTGTCCTCTGTATTGCTTTTCCAGGTAAGAAATGATAAAAAAAACTTTCTCTTGTGCCAAGTGATAAGGGCCGCTGTATTGACACCACACTCTGTACAGAACAATAATAAATAGATGAATATGTGGTAGAATAATAAACTAAAAGATATCGTAAACTTACCACTAAATACCGCAAGCGCTGCAGCGGAAATTGCGAGATCTTCGACCAGTTTCTCCATATTCTCCATTTTGTTTGTTCTGAATAACGTCAAATGCTAAACGTCATACGAGATTCGTATGATTTTTTTCACACAAGGTCAACATATGAGGTTCATTATGGAATTCATATGAAATTCAGACGTGCTCCGTATGAAATTCAAATCTAGTTCGTATGTATTCCATAAGCCGGTTATGGAAACCATACGTGTCGTATGAAATGATTTTATACTGTGAAATTAGTCGTTCATACGACAGACGTTATGAATATCGTATGTTTAGTTTCCTCAGTGTAGTATGAAGGTCATATCGCAGTCGTACAAAACGCATAACGTTTGAATATGATTTTTTTTCGGATCTCTTATGAAATCCAATACGACTGACTATGGTTTCTAATATATGTTAAAGTTAACGAAAACTCGCCTCAAATTAGGAAACTCCGTTATTTAATAAATAGAACAAACAAATTATCCTATTTAATAAATAATCCCACTTCCTAGTTTAATAAGAACTATTTTTACACATTTAGAATTTATACATTTTGTTTTATTTACAAGTTTATGCGAAAATTTAGTTTACGTCTAAACTAACAATTATTATTAAAATTATGTACAGCAAACGGTGGTCCGTCAACTGTAAAATAAGAATCATGTTATTTGTCCTCTGTATTGCTTTTCCAGATAAGAAAGGATGGAATACTTTCTCTCGTGGTCAAGTGATAAGGGCCGCTGTATTGACACCACACTCTGTACAGAATAACAATAAATAGATGAATATGTGGTAGATTAATAAATTAAAAGATATCGTAAACTTACCACTAAATACCGTAAGCGCTGCAGCCGGAATTGCGAGATCTTCGACCAGTTTCTCCATATTCTCCATTTTGTTTGTTCTGAATAACGTCAAATGCTAAACGTCATACGAGAATCGTATGTTTTTTTTCACACAAGGTCAACATATGAGGTTCATTATGGAATTCGTATGAAATTCAGACGTGCTCCGTATGAAATTCAAATCTAGTTCGTATGTATTCCATAAGCCGGCTATGGAAATCATACGTGTCGTATGAAATGATTTTATACTGTGAAATTAGTCGTTCATACGACAGACGTTATGAATATCGTATGTTTAGTTTCCTCAGTGTAGTGAAACTGCCATTCAAGGAGAACGTGTATCAGCTGGATAACTGCCGCTCTGTTGCGCTCAAAAGATTCTTGATGCTGGAAAAGCGATTAGAACGTAATCCGGAACTCAAGCAAGCATACACTGATTTCATCAAGGAATATGAAGATTTAGATCACTGCCGGGAAGTTAAGGAAGCTGATGATCCACCGAACCTGAGTACGTACTACCTGCCTCATCATGCGGTGCTTCGACCATCGAGCTCAACCACTAAGTGTCGTGTAGTATTCGATGCTAGTGCCAAGTCGGAATCATCTAAACTGTCGCTAAACGAGGTGCTTCAAGTCGGCCCAGTGGTGCAAAGTGGACTATTCTCAATCACGCTGCGGTTCCGTAAGTACCGTTATGCTTTTTCAGCCGATGTGGCTAAGATGCAGAGCTGACAAAAGTTATTCACGTCATACAAAACACGCATAGAAAAAAAAGTCACCTTCACCGATTTGAGCTACGCGACGTCTTTCCATTTTCGTCGTGTTGCACCCAAAGCATGAAGATAGTCATGCATTCATACTCAACGACGATGTTTCATATTCCTTCTTCGTGGTCTGGAATCAAAACGACGCGAACACATAGTTTGCCTTACCTTGATACAATTTTCCGGTGCACTAAATTTGTCGCGTCGCATGTGTTTCGTCCAGTGTTTGACCAGGTCATACGTTGTGTTGTGATTATTTGGTTGAGACACGACGATGAGACGAGTGAAACGAACTGACTACTGGGAGTTAATTTAATACCACCGAGAGGCATCGTGCCAGCTCGGTGGGTACTTTCAGTAAGACGTTAACTGCCGTTCTACGCATAATTGTCCCATATTGCTTTTTGAAGATTTGAATTTTTCTTAATAAAACGGTCTATTTTCACGTATATTTACAGCAAACACAAACTAAAAATATTAGTTATTCGAAAACTTCTCGAAAAAATACCAAGTCTGTTTGTCCCATTGTGAAATTCTACGCATAATTGTCCCACTAGCGAAGTATCCAATAGCAATGTATTTTACTTCAATTTTCACAAGCGTATTGTTCAGAATTATATAAAACTAGATGCTAAGGACTAAAAATCAATGTGAGTGGAAAGCGGGAGGGGGCAGAGCGTCTCCGTTCAAAAACGTAAGAATGATATTTCTTACAATGGGTTCACAATTACAGATCAATTTAATATGCACACAATTATGGGCACTTCCATTTTATTTGCACAGTGAACGGATTGACCAACAATGGTTACTAACTGACAAAATTATTGTGGGGTTAAAAAATACCGACGTTTTTCAAAAAGCAAAACGAAATTTTATTTAATTCCAAATACATAAAAATAGCTCATAGAAAAAAAACATGGCTATTGCTCAGTTCCTTTCATTGTAGGCAGGTTCTCAATGAATTTAAATTTTTGTTCTGGAACATCTTTATGCTGCTTTGACAGCAACGCCTTCTTTACCGTTGATCCCTCAAGGAGAATTCTACCATGAGACGTGTTGATTCATCGTGAAGATCTTATTTGCGATTATTTAGTTGCTTCTTTTAGAAATTGTTTAAATAAATCATGTGTTGACGTCTACGGAATTAGTGTATTCTATGTAGTAACGCCATTTTTCGATTTGGATGTTTCAGATACTTTCAATGTACGGTCGCGAGTGAATCTAGTTCAGTGTGTATTGACTAACTGTTAATTTCGTTCGAGTTCTTAATGATGCCATTCGCCGCTTTTCGTTTCTTGGCAAAATTCTCCTCCTGGATTTTTTATTTTGTTTTATTTCTAGGGTTTCGTAAAAGCTTCCATCAGAATCGTCACTTATTTCTAAAGATTTCGCTGGGAAGCTTTTCGCATTCGGTGCTCGGCACTTCCACTTCCTCTCCCGATCCGTCAATGAGATCGAACCCGTAAATATCGCCATAATTATCATCACTTTCGTATGCAACACGGCCAATGCGTCCATTTCCGATTTCGAATAAAACTTTCAAAATTCTCAGTGGGACTCTTATGCGTAGAATTGTTCAATTTATTCCATATTTCTCGGCATAACAGTCCCACCGATCATTTTTCGTTAAAAGTAACATAAATTGAATCTACAAACGAAAAAAATGATAGGATTAATTGAATATGATGGTTTCCAACGTTATTTTGGACATAAAAGCATTATTTATTACGCCAATACTTTCCCGATAACAAAAATATGTTTTAACTATAATTGCATTTTGCTCAGTTGTCTATTTTTCAATATGGGACAATTATGCGTAGAACGGCAGTTAACACCACTAAAATGACATAGAATGACGTTTCCCTTTTATAGGGGAGACGAAGTTTGGATGAACATTGTGGAGTCGTGCGCACCGCATCATTACAATAGTCCATGGATACGGAGCGCCGACAGTGACGGTCCACGCTGCTCGCTTTAACTACAACAATAGAAATTGGCTGCTTGCTTGGTAGCCACTCTCGATGGGTGGAAACAATGCACGCTGCTGGGGGGACGCGTTGCTATTCATACAACTAACAGCAAGACGCCGTGTGCTTTGTGAGATCGAACAGCATGCGAAACTGGCCGGATAAAAATAACCATACAATTAAAATACAATAATATAAAATAACTTTAAAATCTACTGCCGCCGTTGAATCTTATTGTTCATGTATCAGATAAATGAAAAATGTATATTGTTGTTACAACAGATTTACTATTGAACCCATATGCAAGAATTTTCAGCAATTGTGAAACTACACAATCAATAGTAATTGACTCAAATAGGCTCGAAAAAAAAATGATTTTTTCTATAGTTAAGATACATAACTACACCGTTATTCTGTTGTCAATGTCTCAATTTATGTTAGATTCTATTGTGGAAACAATAACTGCTATTGTCATCTTATGATTATGAACAATACTTCAAATTTTACGCACTATTGATTTTATCGTATGATTACAATAAATTGAATCAAAATCATTTTTTTTTTCGGATTGCGCGATCATTTATTCAGTTTGTGTTTGAGTCTGTACTGATCTGATAAATTGCCGGTCCCGGCCATTTTCGAAGCAGGTGGTATAAATTTCCTGGAAAAATGTTGCAAAAAGATTGCATATTTCTTCCGAATTGCTGCCAATGCGTTCATCTAGATGCATGGATGATGAAAAATTTTCTGATTTAAATTTTGTTTTAACTGTTTTACGTAATTGAAAAAGGGTTTAGGGCAAAACTTTATTTCCTTTCCAGTTTTAGTGTCATACTCTTCAAATGCGATGGCTAAATTTAGTTGATTACAAACGTCTATATATTTCTCTAAATCTTCATTGCTGTTATTTTTTTTAAATTTTTGTTCACCTTGCAATTTTTAGGTTTTTAGATTTTTGCAATTTTTAGATTTATTTTTGAATTTCCATGATGTTGTATTATTTTGATTGGTACCTCTTTATGAATTATTCTGAAAAGAACATTATAGTAGACATCAACAGCAATTTCAACATTTCGTTAATTTCGTACACACTTAGTAATTGTGAACGTAATTCATGTGTGTTAAAAGTCTGGGAATGTAAAGAAATATTTCGTGTAAAATTATGGCTTCTGAGACTGACGCATATTCAATTCGATAAAAGATGTGTTTGGCTGAATTAAAAGATTGGACTCGGAAAAAATGCGACACTTTGTTTTGGGTGTAACTTTTTATCGCGTGGGTAAAAATTAATGAAACAAGAAGAGCTACGCCAGCAAATCCTGGGCGCGGTGATCGATAGTCCTGGTCAGTCGCACAGATGGATCGCAAAAGGCTTGGAATCCACCATTTCACCGTGTCCCGCGTTGTGAAGATGTTCCAGGAGATGAAGACCATCGAGCGACGCGCTGGAAGCGGCTGAAAACCGAAAATGTAATGCCCAGAGAAGGCGCGGAAGATAAGGCAGTACTTTAAGAATAACCCGAACCTTTCCACCCGAGACGTGGCCAAAAAGGTCAATTCGTCGAAGTGGTTCGTCCAGCAGACCATGAAATGGGCTGGGCTTCGTGTTTTTAAGGTCAGGAAGGCGCCAAACCAGACTGACAAGCAAAACACGGTGGCTTAATTGCGTGCGCGGAAGCTATACCGTGAGTGGCTGGTCAAGCCAGGCTGTCTCGTCATGGACGACGAGACATATATTAAGGCGGACACCAAACAAATCCCCGGTCTCGAATTTTTTGTCGGTTCGTTCCGGAAAAGAAAAGTTCCGGAAGAGAAAGATGGACTAATTCACAAAGAAGTACCTATTGTGGAAGGCGATCTGCGAATGCGGAGGGTACAGCATGCCGTTCGTTACAATCGGCACCATAAACGTGTAGATTTATCGTGAGGAATGCTTGCAGAAGCACTTGCTGCCCTTCCTCCGCTCTCACCGTGGTCCCACGCTGTTCTGGGCGGATCTCGCTTCGTGCCTTTACGCCAAGCCTGTAATGGATTGGTACGAAGCGAAGGGCTTTAATATGGTCCCGAAGGAGGCGAACCCGCAAAATACACCAGAACTTCGTCCGATCGAAAAATTTTGGGCGATAATGAAGAAGAAGTTGAAGAAAAGCGGACAAACACAAAACCGATGAAGTTTTGAAGAAAAACTGGGAAAAATTGTATAAGGAAGATGGACAAAGCCTCGCCCAAAATCTCATGAGCAGTGTTAACAGAAATGTACGAGCATTCAGCTTGGGGGAGGGAATTCAATAAATAAATTATGCCAAAAGATAGTTAATATATAGTTATTTAATCCCTGGAAGTTTGAAAAGTATCTGATTTAGAATGAATTTTTGGTGATCATTTTTGTGTGTCTCATTTTTTCCCAGTCCAGTCTTTATTGTCGCATCTCTTTCAACTCATTCTTATGTACTAAAGGACGCTTGCATGTGTCGGTCTCGGGAGACTGAAATTTACACGACATTTTGGTAGTGTGTAGAATTAGTTGCCAGTTTACACTACTTAATCTGCGTTTAATATTTTCATAATTTGCTTTGTGATATACAAAGATTTCCTCGAATTCACAGTCGTTGGGTCTTTGAGTTTCATGATTAAATAGAGAGAATTCGATTGCTGTGTGAAATGGTTCATTTTACCATAAGGGATTCAATGATTCATTCACACATGAATCTTCGTGTACATTGGTCAGCAGAAAGCCTAAGTAACAGTTCTGCTGATTTTTTACGTTATTACTTTGATTTAGACCTAAATTAGAAGTTTGGTCGAAAACAAACTGCAGTGTTTCATTGTCTGCAACAATGTCTTACTTTAATGCTTTTATTTTCAGAGTCCTGAAAAAAGTCAGCTTATCTTTGGTTGAAGTCACCATAGATGTGAACTTTAGCCTCAGGAGGTAATTTTGATACAATTTGTTAGGCGTTTTGAAAAAAAAGATTCATGAACAGTTTTATTTGCACAATCTGGTGGAAAAAAACACGGAGGCAAACACGTGTGTTTTGCCAGCAATGCATGATTTTACCCAAACAGGCTCAAATTGTTTGAATTTTGTCGCAGAAAGGATTTCTAACTTGAAATTGGCTGAAACTGCTATTATAACACCTTCGGACAAAATTTCGGTATTATATAAAAGTTCTTTCTTCGCTTCGAACGCTTTCATGTCAGCTTGTCTCAGTAGCTAAAATTACCGAAAAGGATGAGCCTAGTAAATGTTTATATATTTCTTCCATTTTTGCTGTGCCTGTCAAAATTTCAACCGTATGAAAGGTTGAAATCTTAACAATAAATAAGAATTTCAGTTGAATTATGTTTTAGCGAAGATATTCTTGAAGGTAGGTCGGTTATAAAAATCATACAATGTCTTCTGCTTTCTTATCTAATCAATAGGTTACAGAAAATTTTCATATGAATAATCAAAAGTTCACAAACCACGTTAAGGTCTGGCCATAATCTACGCTTCATTTAAATGTTTAAAATGGCCTTTAGAAAAAGCCGAGAAGGGGAGTTCTGAAAATATCAAAAATTAGTCGACGTGACTTATGAATAACCCTTTACAGCCGTAGAGGACGTCTTCGCCATTCTTAGATTTAGCGACCAAAACATACCGGTTTTCGTCATGCACCATCTAAGGTGTGACGATTTCAAAATATTCATGCATCATCAAAACGATGACTTATGGTTCTTCGCATATTTTTTGTTGCGTGACTAGGAAGGGTTTGTGACGAACAACTAGTTGGCATCATCGAACTTGTATACCGTTATAACTTTATTGTTGCACGACGACAGGCTTTGCGTTGCTAGTCAACATGTTTCCCTTGCGCGACATTGAAGGCAACAGACTCGTCGCTACTGTGGTTTTATGTGCTTTGACGATGACTTTTGTCAACACTGCTAAGATGTACCGTCAAGTGCTCACGGCGCAAGTTGATAGGCGGTTCCTGTGATGTTTTTGGAGATCAGACCCATCTCATCCTTTGAGGATACTCGAAATGAATACCGTTACCTACGGAACAGCTTGTGCACCATATCAAGCAACGAGGTGTTTGGTGCAGCTTGCTAATGAAGACGGCTCTGAGTTTCCTATCGGTGCTCGGATTTTGATCGAAGACTTCTACGTCGATGATGTTCTGTCTGGAGCCAACACATTAGAAGAAGCCATCGAATGCCAACGTCAATGAAAAGCCCTAATTGCCAGAGGTGGGTTTCATATTCATAAATGGTGCTCCAACTCGGAAGAATTTCTCGAGCACATTCCTGTCGCCGATCGTGAAAAGAAGGTTCCACTACCCGAGTATGGACCCAACGAAGTGATCAAGGTACTTGGAGTTCGGTGGGATCCCAATATCGATACCTTCACGATCGCTTATCAGCCAAGCATATCGATTACTTATTACAAGCCAGCCACAAAACGAATCATCTACTCCGAAGTGGCAAAGTTGTTCGATCCACTCGGACTTTTCGCACCAGTAATTGTCACTGTGAAGCTATTGGTACAGCAGCTTTGGAGGACATCAGCAGGATGGGACGATTCAATCGACGGGGATATACAAGAAAAATGGTCTACCCTTCAAGCTGCCCTGCCGGACCTCGGACGAATTCATATTCCAAGGTGCGTTACGTTCCCAGATACTGTTGCATACGAGTTGCATGGTTTTGCGGATGCATCAAATGTGGCGTATGGTGCGTGCATCTATTTGAGGAGTATTTTCATCAATGGTTCAGCAAGCTTACGTCTTCTATGCAGCAAATCAAAGGTCGCTCAATTGCACGATTTGTCAATCCCACGAAAGGAACTCTGTGCCGCACTTTTGTTGCCACAATTGAAACCATTTCTGCGCTTCAGATGTCATTTCGAGAAGTTATCCTCTGGTCGGACAGTACAATTGTACTGTCGTGGCTCAAGAAACCTTTGGATCAACTTCAAATTTTTGGGCGAAATAGGATTGCGGTAATACAAAGGGAAACCAGTGAGTATCGATGGAATTATGTTCGTTCAGCAGACAACCCCGCCGACATCGTTTCTCGAGGCCAATTGCCGGAAGCTTTGAAGCAGAATAACCTCTGGTGGAATGGTCCGAAGTTCTTGTCGGAATCCGAATACGACGTTGAAGACACAGAAGAGATTCTTGAGAGCAATCTTCCAGAGCTGAACGTCCATGTTGCAACCCCTACGGTAAGTTGTGAGCATTTTCCATTTTTCTTCAAACACAGCTCTTTTCGCAAAATCCAACGCATAATGGGCCACGTGTTGGAGTTCATCAGCAGCTGCCGAAAGTTACGGTCACTCGATAGTGTGAAGCAAATTTATTTAACTGTCGAGGAACTACGTCAAGCATCAGAAACAATCGTCAAGGTGATTCAACAGGTACACCTTGGTGATGAAATTCAACGAGTGGTCTCCAATCAATCATGCAAGCGTCTAGTCTGCAGTGGTCTCTGCGAGTCAGCGTTTCATTGCTTACGAAATCCTGCTCGCAGAGATCTCAAAGCAACATTGATGGGAGGTTTGCCGACGTCGAGAATCGTACCATCGCCGCCGTTTGCAGTGACTGGTGTCGATTATGCTGGTCCGTTCCTGGTTAAGCAGGGTTTACATCGTCCGAAGCTCGTAAAATCGTATGTTGCAGTCTACGTGTGTATGGCGACGAAAGCTGTGCATTTGGAAGTTGTGTCCGATCTATCAACGGATGCTTTCCTAGCGTCCTTAAAGCGGTTTATCAGTCGCAGAGGTATGGTTCAACAAATTCATTCAGCCAATGTAACCAATTTTCACGGAGCAAACAATGAACTGCACGAGTTATACCGGCAATTTCAAGATCAACAAGCGGTGAAGAAGATTCAGCAGTTCTGCTTAGTACGCGAGATACAGTGGCACTTAATTCCGCCGGACGCACCAGAATTCGGTGGTCTCTGGGAAGCGGCGGTCAAGGCGACGAAAACCCACCTGAAGCGAGTCGTAGGTAATGTGAAACTTACCTACGAGGAAATGACGACGATCCTGACGGAGATAGAAGCAATTCTGAACTCTCGTCCTTTGTTCAGCTTGTCCAGCGATCCCGCAGACCCACAGGTAATTACGCCAGCTCACTATCTTATAGGTCGACCGCTGACAGCTCCAGCAGAGCCTTCCTTGGAGAATTTAAACGTTAACCGACTCGATCGATGGCAACATCTTCAGCTCATGCGTGAGCATTTTTGGCGAGCGTGGTCCAGAGACTACCTCAATTCCCTTCAACCACGAAAGAAGAACCTTCGAGTGACACCAAACCTACGACCTGGAATGGTAATCCTTCTGCACGACAAGTCACAACCTCCGCTCAGTTGGAAGCTGGGTAGAATCACAGCAGTATATCCAGGTGATGACGGTTTAGTGCGGGCAATCGAAGTGTTCGCCAATGGAACAACATACCGTCGTCCAATCAATAAAGTCTCGGTTCTTCCAATCGAGGATAATGTTCGCCCTTTATCTGTTGATACGATGTCTCAACCGGGGGTGAATGTTCCGTTCGCCACAACAGCATCGCCTAAACCTAAAAACTGATCGAATGTACGAGGAATCAATGCCGAAGCGCGCAATGCTTCGATCCCAGGATTGAATGAGAAGCACTCCAACGGGCAGTCTTTTTTCAATCGCCGAAGAGTGAACATTAAATTAATAAAGTTTTTTTGTTAAGAATAACAGTGGCAAGTGTTCTAACTTGTTTCAAGCCGATCATCCGAAATACAGTCCACTACCAAAAATTCAGTTCATCCAAGGGAATCGTCACCAAGGACAATTAATTGTCATCCTAAGTTTGTTTTATCCGACGATTACCCTCCACCAAGTGTTATGGTCCACTGCATCGGAACAGTTTGTATAATGAGCAAATATTTGCCTGAGGTGGATAGACCAGTGTGTTTGAAAGAATAGTTCATGTTTAAAAGAAGGGTGAATCTCCTATAAATGGTCTCTCAAATATTTTTTGTACTTAAGATATGAAAAAAAAATACCTTTCATAGGAGATTTACCCTTCTTTTAAACATGAGCTGTTCTTTCAAATGTTTTGAAGTAAAGAAAAAAAAAAGAAAAGCTGCATATTACGGGCCTGTTGCTAATTTTGCAGATTATATAGGAAATAAATAGATCAAACAGATATCATAATTATTATTTTTATTATATAGCATATAGTTATTACCATGAGGTTATATTTATAAAACGAAATAAGGTTTTGTATAAATTTATAGAAAACACTTTTTTAGCTAAATATTAAGTTTTCCGGGATTTGAACGATTTTCCGGGATTTGACCGATTTTCCGGGAAATGAACTTTCGGGAAATGAAATTCCGGGAAATGACGTACAATCCATCCACTGCCTTTGCTGATGTACTTCTCATTACACCAGTTACTTAAATTGTTGTTATCGTTTGAAATTTGTCTAACCATGTCTGAGTAACGAGTTCGTAACTTTTTGGCAACCAAACTAATACACTGGTCTATAACTATAGGATTATTTAGTGTCAACATATATTTCCTTCAGCCTCACTGCTACTCATGAGCAGGATTAACTACCCTAAAAAAATAAATCACAAACTCAACTCATCCATTAGAATTTCTTATATATTATGTGTACGCAATATTGGAAATCACACTCAAAAGTCCTATCACTTTATGTGTCAATCAAATAAAATTTATGTGATTATATATACGTTGTGCGAATTATAGATACAAATGAATAAATTTGTTTTTAGGAAAATATCATGTGCTTTTCCCATGGAAACTAGTTTCAGTGTAGGTGGAGCAGTTTGTAAAGTTGTGTGCGTGACACTACTGTTCGATAAAGACGGTATGGGGCTATTCATAATTTCATATGGCTTTCAAGCCATAATTTTCAGAGCTTATCGTCAATTTGGATACATTTCCAAAATTGCACGGGATTTCAACGACCCCCACTGCTTAAAGGCGCTGTATTGTTCACTAGTCCGCCCTATAATAGAGAACGCATCTGTTGTCTGGAGTCCGTATGCAGTTACCTGGATTCTACGTCTTGAACGGGTACAGAAGAGCTGCTATAAGGCTTTGCGAAACCTTCCATGGCGCGATCCTGTCAATTTACCGCCGTATCCAAGCAGATGTTTGTTATTAGGTTAAGACACTCTGGAGCAAAGAAGAAAAATTCGTCGCAAAGCTTTTAAACGGTGAAGTGGATTGTCCGGAGTTGCTATCACAGCTGGTCTTTCGTGTCCCTCAACGAATGTTACGGAATTCTTACTTGTTGCAACCGTACTGCATATGGCTACCACGAACCACTGACGGCCATTATTAGGACTTTTTCGGCAGTGGAATCTGCTTTTGAATTCGGCGAATTATCCAAAAAAGTTCCGAAACAGGATACAAAGAATGTTGAAGTGTTATGTTTTATGTATTGAGTATTGTGTAGAGACGTTGCGTTTTTTTTAATTCTATTTTATTTTTTGATTTAATTAAGTTTTACCTTTACTCATGTAGACACAAAAGACGGATGAATTATAATAAATAATAATAATAAAACACGTAGACTTTTCAGGGGAGAGGCGTTTGACCAAATTCTACGTTCCATACAAAAGTTCATAAGTCGATAACCACTACACCGGAGTCGCCCCCTTCTTACAAAGTGTTTTCTTCGTCATAGCCCGATTATTTTGAGGGCGAAGTTCCAGTGAATTCGAAGGACAAAAATTCATTATTACATTACTTCAGCATAGTGGTATGAGGCAAGATCGGGCCAAAATTGAGTAAAACCATTGTGATTTTTAAGGAATGGCAAGAGTCACTTTCATAGACAATCTTGCTTAGTATTTCATCATTAAAGTTCCATTTAAAGTGCCATAAGACACATTGTGAGTCTCGATATGCGCTACTAAAGTCAGCTCTTCAAAAGCAAAAATACCGAGACGAAAATTTGAATCCTACATCAGAGGGATGTTGAAGCAGTAAGTGGGGAACGGTATATAACCCTAAGTAATTTTACTTTCAACCAAATTTTCTAACACAAGCTTTAAGGTAAGATGACTTCAAAATCAAGGTAAGGAAATCATATTATTTCTTTAAATTTTTCATACATACAACACCATTTGTTGGTATGAAGAAGGAACCATCAGAGCACACGATTAAAGCGGTTTGGATAGGAAGAGTGGTCAAACCCACTAGCTGTTGTTAACATTTCGTAAATAAAGGGCGGGGTCTTCCTTCCCCCATCTAGTGGGCGTTGATTTTCACGTTTTTCTTGATAAATACCAGTGGGAGTTTCCCACGCCTGGATACGGCCCGCAAACCATCACCGACGCAGCGCTCTGGAGCCGTAGGATGTTTATCGTAAACGGGGGGTGCTGGCCAACATCGGCACCCACAGCCGATCATTTTGGACATTGTGCGGCTGTTGCAAGACAACAAGTTTTTCATCAGAAAACACGAACTTCTGACCTACGTGCCGCTAAAGTATCAGTTCGGTTCTGTCCAGCTTCTTCTTGGTTGTAGCATCCGCTACCCCGTGAACCCTGCGTTTCTTGTACGGCTTGTATCCCAGGTCCTTGGTCATGATGGCGTGGGCAGTCCCGATTGACACATCCAGGTCAGCAGCGGTCTTTCGGATCGAGTGGTTCATTTTTCGACGAACCTGCTCCCTCACCATCTTGATGGCGGCTAGCATCCTCGTCGAACGCGGCCGCCACAATCTTACATGGGTCCTTGGCCGAGCCCGTGTCCCGGTACCGACGGATGATGCTAGATAGATGAAATTTCGCTTCACCCCGTGGGATTTCAACCGCCAGATATGTCGCCGGGTCGCTCACCTCTCGCAAACAACTTTACTGCGACGTCGCGGTACTTCTTCATCGTGCACGGTAATCAAACAAGAAATGACAGCACGTAAACACCGTGCGCGTCGGTTAACTTATAGCGAATTCGTTTTTCATCCAGTTCCAAACTGGATCGGATGTCAAAATTGGGTCGGCTTGTTGAGTGTCAAACGTGAGTGTGAATGGTTTTATTTATAACTCGTATCGGATTGGGGTTTGCACTGACAATAAGTTCGGGTATCACAGGTTGGAACTGGTTCCAACCTAGGTTCAAAAACGAATTCGATATTACATATGATGCTAAAACTGACACCAATACTAATATACAGAATTCACATGGTGCGCATCTACACAACGATGAAAAGTTGTATTCGAAACTTATTAAACACCCTGTACTGCCGTTATTCGCATAACTGTCCCATGTATATAGGGTATCCCATAGAACATGGGACAGTTATGCGAATAGCGGCAGTGTAGGTTAGTCTAAACCGTTTAATGGTTTTCTTAACAAAACAGATGGATACCCTTGATTTTCTAGCGACATCCCGAACCACATCTTCGGCCAACCCTCGAATTCTGCTACGACCTTCTTGACGATCTTGGAATTGACCGGGCCACTTCTGTCACCACCTTCTTTCTTCCGTTTGACAGTCAAACGCACCTTAAAGTTTTTCATCACTCGGGACTATCCGGTATTAGCGATACCAAGCTTTTTAACGATCCATCTATGGAATGCATTCTGATTGGCAGTATAAGTGTACAGAACTTTTGCATGCAAGATTTGCTATTCTGAAGAAATGGCCGTACGTACTTGACGGATCGTTATGAATCTTGAAAGACGTAAACAATACACATTGAAACAGTTTTGTTTAAATTTTGAAAAAATCTACTAACACGGTTGAAAACTACAGACAAATTTGGATGTGCTATACTGCCGTTCTACGCATAACTGTCCCATGTTGCTTTTGGTCAAATTGCAGCTTTTTCAATACATGCTTAATTTTTTAACTATACTATAAGATACAAACAAAAAATTATATACTTTGTTCTGAGTTTGTATCAAAAAAACATCAAGTTAGATTGTCCCATGTTGAAATTCTAGGCATAAAAGTCCCACTATGACTTTTCTAAAGAGATCTTAGAAAAAAATTTGATTTAAGTTTACAACATTCTTTGTAGGAACAACTCGACACTCAGCATTAATAAGGGGTTTATATGCAAACTTAAACAATGACTTTGACATGAAAACATTAACATTAAAGTCTCTATAATAGCCACCATTTGCATTTGAGAAAACTGTGTTTCTAACGATGATATGGCGATAAAAAATAATCAGAATCATGGTAGGAGCATAAAAAATAATGCACATGGCATGTGTATTTGAAAACGTAAATTGTATCGCCAACGACCCATCAATACATCATGCAGTGTGACTGATATGCCTAGAATTTTCTGCTGCAAGGCAAGATTCTACGCATATCAGTCCCACTGAATATTTTACCTCGTATTTTACATACAAAAATAATCTTATTGTTTGTAATACCACAGATTACATCGAAACTCAGCCACATCTTCAAATGCCACTCATAAATTTGTGGGTTTTACAACGAATCTTAACAGCTCTACACAATAGTGACGCAAAACTTAAAACGCTTTTTTCTCAACTACAACTTTTGCAACATGGGACAGTTATGCGTAGAACGGCAGTATATTCCACGAATACACTCTTTAGTACGTTTTCATCGAGGTACTACACTGCATAAACATCCATGGTTGTACCGACAATTAAATCATGGTCCAGATGACTATTGCATAGTAAGGTACCTGGTACCTGGAGTAATGCATAATTTATCTATTTATATATTGTTCTTCACCGATAGGCTAGGTAAAAGGTCCAATGATGTAATACGTGTTACATATAATGTTAAATTTAATTATTTAAGAAAAAAATCGTTGTTGGATTGTCAACATAAAATTGCCCTTTCTTCGCTTTCAAACTAACTCTATTCACAATTTTCCCACGGCAGTTGTCTTACGCAAGACGGAATTATCATTTTTATACTTTCTGTCTCATCCCATAAGAATAATGTTCACCCTAAGTCAAATATTGAATTATTTTCCTATTTTAAATAAACATCTTTTTTTTCTCTATTCTACCGCTATAAGCCACTGCACAATTGAAGGCATCATTGCCTCGCAATCAATCATATTTACTAAAACAATCATTAAGTAAATAATATATTATTAACATTTGTCGTCTGTATGATATATTTTGACTATACAATATATTGAACTACTAACATACCTGCATTATCAAATTCTCCACAATAGTTGGGTGCAGAGAAGAGCGTTACCAGTTGACGTTTGGCGAAAAATTCGTATCCATCTTCAACCACTTGATGAGCCCGACATATCAAATCAAAGTCATGTTTAGATAAAAATTTACCAACGATCTGAAAATAAAATAAATAAAAGACAATTAGAAAGCATAATAATACAAGGTAGCAAGGTCGAACATTGGTGCGTACAGTGGCAAAGCGAGTCCTCAAGTCCCTAGGATGCCACATCTTCCAAGAGCACGTATAACGTCGTTCATCTGAATATTTTTACTAGCAGTTATCGACTATTTTGGACCGTACATGATTAAGATTGGACGAAGTCAAATACAACTATGTGTAGAGGAAAGGCTTGTAAGATGGAACAGCGCAATTTTTGACATTCACAGCGACAACACTATCGCGCGGACAAGTGTTAACCTCATTTTTTTACTATTCTTCAATTTTCATTTGCTTTTGGAGTGAATACACTCATTCGATTTAGCTCTTCCAAGTTTCATTGTTCGGAAGTGTTGGCATAATTAAAATAGCAATTATTTCTTGTGCTTAGTAAGTGGAAATTTCCCATCGATATCAAAAGGTTAACATTTGTGTTGGCTAGCATTTTTGGTGTATTTTTATGATCCAAAGGCATTTCCAAACAAATCGTAAAGTGATTTTTTTTTGATGCTTTGTGTTTATGGCGTCATGTTTGTAAGATGGAACACTGTTAGACACATTTTTTTTCGTTTTAAAACACATGAATAATATTTTTTATGTTTGGAAATGTCATGGAATCAACAATAAATTGAAATATTTTTATATATATTGTTGATACCCGTGACGTAACACAAGTATCCAGACAATCTACGAAAAAACAGAAGAAACATTATACCCATTTTCTTTTCACGCACATACACACATGTAGTTAAATGATAGACCAGAGTAAAATTGTTTGTCGACTCAAACAGACGCGTTTTGATTTTTCGTTAAAAGAAACGATTCCACTGAAACCGAAACTCTTTCTTTACAGTCCATTTTTTCCGCGAGTGTCGAGGACATTATTTTGGTCCACTTCGAGCCGGATTGTTTCGGTTTGCTATCAACTGTAACGATTGCAGTTCGATTCCGTGAGGAAACTCAACCGATGTGCAGCGAAGGCTCTCAAGTAGCCGAAAAGGATAAGACGCCATTGTTGGTGGCGAATTACGCAGCTGCCGATCGGCTGCTTTTTGCAGTTCTTGAATGCGCTAGTGCGACCGCTAGTAGCATATTCGTTGAAAACGGAAGATACGAAATCCAGAGTGTTATTTTTTGTATTCTCCCCAGCGCGGAAGTAACGATCTTTGATGAAGTTAGCAGAAGCAGATAATTTCTCATCTCCATGCGAAGCGCTAGGAGCGGACAGTAATTTTATTGCTAGAACAATTAGGCATGAAGAGAAAGTATATTGATAGATCCGTAAGGGAACGGCAGGCTTTGAAATTGAAAAGATGTAAGTTTGAAAACGAGCGGAGGGCATTTGAACGATAGTATACGATCAGGCACATAACCCTTTGTCATACTACCCCATGCAGGATAGGCAAGAGGGGAAATCCCCTTGACTGACAAAAGGTTATGCAACTGATCGGGCTCTTATACTATCTATTGCTTGTTTCTAGTTCTCGCGATTTGTCCCTCTCCTAATACTGCCTAACACGGGTGAGAAATTATCTCCCGCTGTTGGGTTTATTTTTAGCATGCACCGCATATTTCACACATTTGCTCTTCTCGTCATCCATAACTTATAGATCTCGGAGAGAACGACGGTGAGTGGTGCAAATACTGATCCCCACCAATATGAATTAATGGATAAATTTTATTCGAGTCGTGAATCAAATCACACAACTGTGTACGTACCCGCTCCCTTGCTTTCAGATAAACAATATGGCCGCCTACTGAGAAGAAAACCTATAGTGTTTTTCACAATTACCGTTCCCGCGAGTGGAACGTTCCTAGTGTTTTCGAATTGAGGATGTCATTAAGTGACAAAACTGGTATCGCTGTGTTGGTGCGGAGATGAATAAGCACGATAAGCCTGACACGTACACCGGTTGTGACAAGAAGCGCGAAGGATAAAAACACTGGTGAAGAAAATCCAGTCGGTGGAACTGTCACGCCAGAAAAGGAAAACAATCAAAACAGTGAACAAGTGTCGATCAGTGAACAGAAGAAAATCAAGAAGGTAAAAGAAGCAAAGAAGAAGATGGCTGCAGAATACAAAGTGATACAAAACCAGCTGAGTGCGCTAAGTAGGAAGTTGGGCCGAGTGAAAGCAGCCGTAGAAGCCGACACTGACGATCCCAATCAGAGTCTGGAATGCAAACAGTTTTTGCAGCTTCAGCTTAAGATAGTCGAAAATGTGAATGCCGACTACAACGTTCAACAACAACGAGCTCACGGCCTTGACATCAGCGAAGAGGATCGTGCGGGGCTGGAGACATCAAGTATAGAATTTGAAGCGCTCTACGGTGAGGTATATATTGTCCTTACTAAATTGTTGGAAGCGTCCATGAAAAAGGAAGATCCGTCAGTTCATGCATCCTCATCACCAACTGTGAGCGTGTCACAGCTTCCGGCGTTGAAAGTACCGCTTCCATCGTTTGATTGATCGTACGAAAACTGGAACGCGTTTAAATCCATGTTTACGACTATCATGGGCCGCTACAGTACAGAGTCGCCAGCTATTAAATTATACCATATCCGTAATTCATTAACGGGAAAAGCAGCGGGAATCATTGATTAAGAGATCATTAATAATAATGACTACAACGCAGCTTGGGTGACACTGGCTGAACGTTTTGAAGACCGTCGGCTTATAATAGATAAGCATATTGATTCGTTGTTCGACTTACCAAAGCTTACTAATGAAAACGCGATTGATATGAGGAAACTGCTGGATACGTGTACAAAGAACGTGGACGCCTTGAAAAATCTCGAACTACCTGTATCCGGTCTCGGCGAAAGAATGTTAGTGAACCGCATTGCTCTTAAGCTCGACAACGACACTAGCAAGGCATGGGAGCTCAGTCAAGTTTCGGACACTTTGCCCAGCTATGAATCGACGTTGGATTTTCTTCGCGAGAGGTGTCGAGTACTCGAAAAGATTCGCCCGCTCTCCAAACCAGCCATCAAGCTTTCAACGAGAATCCAGTTGCAAAGGCCTGTAGAATCAAAAATACGTTCAAGTTCATTAGTCGTCTCAACCGATACGTGTTTGCATTGTTCTGCGAGTCACGAACTGTGGAAATGCGAAACCTTCAGAAAAACGAGTCTATCCGATCGATACTATACACTTCGGCGAACCGGTGCATGTTTCAACTGTTTGCAAAAGGGGCATCGCACGCTGGAATGTCTACGAAGCACTCGTGTAAGAAATGCAATAAACGTCATCACACTACGTTGCATCCAACTGATAATCAGCAGAAGAAGTCAGATGATTCTACAGGTGAAAGTTCGCAATTGCAATCCGAGAAGAAGACTGGAGCATCGCCACCGAAAGAACATGATACGGCACCAAACGATATCGAAACACTATCCTCTCTCTGTACTCAACCAAAGGAAACTGGAAAGCAAGTATTACTTTCAACAGCGATTGTCCTCGTGCATGGAAAAGGCAACGTGTACCCTTGTCGGGTTCTATTGGATTCGGGTTCGCACTCGAATTTCATAGCAGAGCGCTTTGCAACATTGCTAGCTCTGAATAAGAAGCCCGCGAACGTTTCAATTACTGGTTTGAACGACATTCATACCAAGGTTCGACTGAAGGTTCACGCGAAAATCAAATCTCGTACAAGCGACTTCGTGGCTTGTTTTGAATTTTTCATTGTACCCAGGATAACATGTCAACTACCTTCAACTAAAGTGGATTGTATCAATCTTATGATACCAGAAAACATTGAATTAGCTGACCCCAACTTCAGCATTCCTGATCGAGTGGACATGCTACTAGGAGCGGAAATATTTTTTGAAATGTTGAAGTCAGGTCGCATGCGGATTCCCAACACTACTGCAATCCTACAAGATACTCAATTTGGTTGAGTGTTGAGTGGTCCAATTCCCAGTAAGGTTCCAGAGAAGCTACAATCTTTCGTCGTCACTGTTGAAGACAATCTCAACGAAATAGTAAGAAGTTTCTGGCAAATTGAATCATGTGGCGACACCGATAAGAAGAACTCACAGTTGGACGAGATCTGTATGGACTACTTTCGTGAAACACACAAGCGTATCGAAGGAGGACGGTACGTTGTCCGTCTTCCATTCAACGAATTAAAAAAGCAGTTGGGCGATTCCAGGGCTATGGCAGAAAAGCGATTCCTTGCTCTAGAGAAGCGACTAGATAATGCACCGGAGGTAAAGGCGCAGTACATTTCTTTCCTGAATGAATATGAGATGCTCGGACATATGTCAGCGAAAGAAGCAACAGAAACCAACGATCCGAAGTCTGCATACTACTTACCTCACCATTACGTATTGAAACCAACTAGCACAACCACTCGGCTTCGCGTTGTATTTGATGGTTCAGCACCAAGTGACACAGGAATCAGCATCAATCAGACCCAACTGGTGGGCCCTACGGTGCAAAATGATTTAATATCGTTTTTGCTGAACTTTTCTTCACACAAATTCGCCTTTACTGCCGACATTCCAAAATTTTATCGGCAAGTAACAATCCACGAGGATGACGCCCGGTACCTTCAAATATTCTGGCGTGAAGATCGAAGTCAGCCGATTCGTGTCTACACTGAGAAAATTTATCGTATGACCGCCATAAGATACACTTATGAAATTTCGACATAAGGAAAAACTTTGAAAATCATATGATGTGCTTGTGAATTGACGTCAGAGGCGTTGTTGATTTTTTCATAATATGGTCTTTGATTTTTCATAAGATAATCTTATGAAGGAGCCTCTGTTCTATTTTAGGAATTTCATAAGCCGTTCTAATGAAATTCTATTTCTGTTATGGCCCATGTTTAAGGTTCATATTACCGACCTTCAAAAAACGTATGCTGAACCCCATTTTTCCAAAGTGCTAGTTTGTTTACAGCATCAACACGCATTTTGCAGCATCGG